>VRLP01008476.1:0-16571 GCA_009660295.1 Lophius piscatorius
CCCTGACCATCTCAGGGCTCCACAGACGACTGACACATTTAAAAAAGGACTTAAAACTTTCCTTTTTAGCAGAACCTATAACCTTAATTAACATTGCTGCTTTTTGGTTAGGCTTTTATATAGTTATTTTTTTATTTTTTTTATTGATGCTTTTATCTGCTTTTACTTTGTAGCACTTTGAGATTTGATCCAAATGTAAAGTGCATTATAAATTAAATGTATTATTATTATTATTACCTCTACCACCTTGGCCTCTGACGCCTGCCTTTTGATCACGCTTACCGTCTTTAAACCATACAGCAGAGCTGCTCTCACTACCATCTTGTAAACCTTTTTTCTTCACTCTTGCTGCTACTCTTCTGTCATAGATAACTCCTGACACTCTTCTCCATCAACTTCAAACTGCCCGCACCCACTTCTTCACCTGCCCGCACTCACTTCTTCCAAACACCCCGTTACTCTGAACAGTTGATCCCAAGTTCTTAAACTCCTGGACCTTCTTCACCTGTACTCCTTGCATTCTCACCGTTCCAACTTCTTCCCTTTCATTCACACATATATTCTGTCTTGCTGCAACTGCCCTTCGTGACTCTTCTCTCTAACGATTACCCCCACCTCCCAAGGCTATCCTCCACCTGCTCTCTGCTGTCACCACAAATCACAATGTTATCTGCAAATAATATAGTCTATGGAGACACATGCTTGACCTCATCTGTCAGCCTGTCCATTCCTAGAGCAAACAAGAAGATGCTCAGAACAGATTTGTGTGGTGCAATCCCCACCTACATCTTGAACACATCTGTCACTCCCAGCTTCCACCATTTGATCATCTGATCTTCTTTTGCTCTTTTCCTCTTGTGCCAGCATACCCTTTCCCATACCATTCCATGCTGCCTGGCTACATACTCCCTTGTCACCACTTTGCAGTCATCAATCATTTTCAGATTTCATCTTCTGCATAGGATGTAGTCCACCTGTGTGCTCCTAACTCCACTTCTGTATGTCTCCCTGTGCTCATCCTTTTTCTTGAAATACTTAGTCACAACAGCAATTATCGACCATTTCACAAAATCCACCACCATCTGTTTTTTCACATTCCTTTCCAAAACACCATACCTGCCGATCACCTCCTCATATTCTGTTTCCTTCATCAATATGCCCATTGAGATCTGCTCCACCCACCAACCTGTCACTCCGAGGAATGCTCTCCATCGCTTCATCCAACTCACTCCAAAAATTCCCCTCCTCTTGCAACTCACAACCAACTTGTGGGGCGTAGTTAGAGTTAGCTACCTACCTTAAACCTAATCTGTTATCCCACCAACATTTAAAGTTCCTACTCTCCCCTCATCATTCGTGCCTTTTCTCATCTCACGCTATCTCCCCTGCACATTTTCCCCCTCTCATACTTTTTTCCTTTGACCAACAGTAGTTTCCAACTGCTCCCTGCTGCTTAATAATGCCAATAGCAGTCACTGTTAATCCGGGTCCATGCCGAAAACCGATCCGGTTTGGTAATCAGTTTCGTGTAATGCATATTTACTATATTAAAATATTTAAGAATACAATTTCTTTAAATCATTAAGGACAATTTATAAACAACTCACCCAAATTTAGAGGCTTTTCTAATGAGGTTCTAGAGTAAAATAAAGAAGAAAAGAAATTCCGTTTCTTATGGGAAACTCCTCTTGTACTTAACTCAACCTCAGAGTAAAAAAAATTGGACTAAAAGAAAATGATTTAACGTTTAATTTTATTTAACGTTATTTGGTATTTTCAATTTCGTTTTTATTCGTTTATTATTATTATTATTATTGTTTTTATTCACTACTAATTGTGTGTGTGAGTGTGTGTGTATTCGTGTGTGTGTGAGTGGGGGGATAAGCAAACAGTAGCCATTCCGTTCCACACTCCATTGCAGTTGGTGACGCTAATGCACCATTTCGTTGTTTGCCAACATAACCAAAAGACAAAGAAGAAGAAGAATTACTTGACGTATTTTGTACGACGCAGTCAGCCAATGGGAAAGAGCCTCATTTACTTTACGTCTTACGTCATCATTGCTATTCCGCTAGCCGGTTTACTAACACGAAAGACGATGGATTCTCACTTACTGGTAATGTTTATGAATTTACTCATTTAGTATTTAAACACGAGCCATTAAATTAATTATAATTAATTATATACAACACATTGAAACTCGTTCCACAGTACGAACTGAAATACGGTATCTTAGCTACGGGATATATGGAACTAACTAAAATGACATGTTAGCTGTGTGGCTAATCAGTTAGCCTCAGAAGTTATCTTCGTCTATGTTTTAGGTGGTGATGTGGAAGTGTCAAGTCCTACGTTTAACATAGAAAAATAAGCAATCTTTTTAAATATTATTAAGTGACTGTAGACGGTTTGTCTTTCATTCCATATCAGCTAATCTATTAATGTTTTTCTAGTCTTTGGTTTATATTCGATCTCTTAACCTAAAGTTGTGTTTGATTTAGCCACTTCTTAATGAGTCACACTCATCTACCGTAACAGGAACCATCCCTGTACACTGTCAAAGCAGTCCTTATACTGGACAACGATGGAGACAGGCTATACGCTAAGGTAAGATGGAGATAATTGTACAGCAAAACGACCTTCATTTGTTGCTTTCTTAAAGGAACATGAAGGAAAAGCCTGAAAACATTCTATTTTTTTCTGCTCAATAAAAGGTCTTACCGTAATGCCATAATGCCTAACTTCTGTGTTGTCATTGCAGCCAAATTTGCATACATCTTAATCGTCTGTGCTATTGACCCCGTTTTTTTGTGTGGCAAAAGCCATTAAAAGGAGTGAAATGAACCCCAGTTTTGCACTGGGTGACATGTTTAAAAAAACAATTTAAATGGGATGTATTACATATATTATACATATTTAACTGTTTTAAAAAAAATAAAATGTAATTGACTAGGGTGTGACAGACATCCCTTGGAAGATGTGTAGTATTGACTTACTGCCATTTTGCTTTCTTATCTTATTTACCGACTATAATAATAATACTTAATATCATGACCCTTATCGTTTAATAAAAATATGTACTAGTCCAATTAGGTTGGGAATTATAGATTCATATATGATCATAGGGTGATATATTTTGCTTTGGATTCTTTTATAGTATTACGATGATACATACCCGACGGTCAAGGAGCAAAAGGCATTTGAGAAGAACATATTCAACAAAACACACAGGACTGACAGTAAGATGTTTTTTTCTTATTAACGATTCATATTCTCTGTGTCATTTCATGTCCAATAACAAACATGGTTGCTTTTCGTCTGATCTTAGGTGAAATAGCGTTGCTTGAGGGCCTTACGGTTGTTTACAAGAGCAACATAGACCTCTTCTTTTATGTGATTGGAAGTTCCCACGAAAATGAGGTAAGCTTAATTTTAGTTTGTGTAATTCACTTTTAATGAATAAGATTTGTAATACAACTGAGAGCGATCTGTAAAGTCCCACAAAAAAGTGAAAGTAGTCCCAAATCTCTATAGCTGACCACAGGTAACATGGGCAATGTGAGATTCCAATATTCCAAAGTAATAAAATACATCAGCCTCTTATAATAAGGCTTGATTTAACTTGACTCAATCCGCCCTTAACATTTTAATGCTTATCTCTGCCAGGTATAAGTTTTTAATTGTGCATTTTGTCATATGTGTGTGTATCTGTCCACAGCTTACCTCCCATGCTAAACAGTGTGGGAAGTTATAGACACTGTGACTTTACCGGATTCTAGTCTAGAGGGCTATAATGTTAAGATAAAAGGATCAAGGATATCTCAAATATATTCTAAATTTCATGCTTATCATGCAAAAATATCTAAAGGTATTATTATGTAACGAAAAAAAGAATTTAGGGGACATGGTATAAATCCAAACCCAACAGTAGATTATTTAAATGCGAACAATACAATACAATAAGTAAACATGAACAATTCAATATGTTTCCAATGACAATGTACCAAAATTTCACATTGAATTGCATGTTTAAAAAAAATGCAGAGATGCAACAGTATGTAACAAACTTCCAGTTAGCACATTAACCACTAATAAAGATTCTTCCTTATTCAAATCAAACATTTTTTGCACGCTGCATTTTTTTTCTTCTAATTACACATTATGACATGGCGTAATCCATTAAGATTATATGAAATGTCTTATAACTGACCACAGAATGTTGGGTATTAAGGAAGAAGCTCCTGGTCGTCACACTGTCTCCTCAATTTGAAAATACTTTTTTAATTTCCCCTTTCCTGAGTCAACTGCTACTGCTCCTAGCTGTCTATAAGACCTCTGGTTGTGATCCTCACACATAATAGGGCTACAATTTATTATGGCTCTGTCTTGCCTTTCTGCATAGCTTTTACACTGATATCCGTTCTGCTCTGTGACTATCTCCACTGCTGTCTTAATGTTGGAACAACTCCCAACGCCCCATTAAAGCCTGAAAGTCTGCCAAATGCTTTGATAATATCTAAGACCTTTTTTGTTGATTGGAAAGATTGGATAAAATAAACAAAATATGATTTGCCATATTTGACATGCATGTTGGAAAACATGACCATCGATTAAAAAAACCTGTCATGTTCTTTTCATTTCGAATTGCAAACGCGACTAATTCTAAGGCAAAAAATGAACAGTATTGGGAAAAGGGATCATCTTTTCTTGTTGAGCGCCAAATTTCTAAGTATGCCATTCCTTTCAACTAATTCACCATATAGTGCTCTAATCCAATGTAAGCAAATTCGACCAAAGCCATATCTGGAAGGAGAATAAAACAGATAAGGTCATGCTATTCAGTCACATGTTATTTCTGTATCCAAAAGATTTAATAATTATAAAGCAGGCTTAAAGATCTTTAGTTGTTTACAGTCAGATGGTCTTTCCCAGGTTTGGGCAGCAGTGAAATGATGGCTGTCTGCATTGTTTGTGGTACTATTTACTTTTCTATACTGTCATTAAAAAAAAAAAAAAATCTAATAAAAACACTTGGTGATTTGGTGAAACCCCAACTACCTGAGGACTGACCGTTTGATAGACATTCAATAGCATTTTGAATCTCTCCCTCTCTGAGAAAAGTACTTAAAGCATATTTTGTTCCTTTAACTTATGAAATGATTTATGAAATGTCTTAAAGGAATATGACAATTATGCTCATATAAAAAAATTATCTTGTCTTTTGTTACAGATGTTTGAAAAATAAGATGGGCTCGTTATGTATAAATAGATCCTAATACATATTATACATTTTTTTCCAGCTTATGCTAATGGCTGTGCTAAATTGCCTTTTTGATTCGCTCAGTCAGATGTTGAGGTAAGTTTGTTATTTATTTTACTAATCTTTAAAACCAAAGTCCTTTTCCTGATGTTTAAAAGGTTAAGCTTGACTTGTATATTTTTTACTTCTCTGTAGGAAAAATGTTGAGAGGAGGGCTTTGTTGGAGAATATGGAGGGACTCTTCCTGGCTGTGGATGAAATTGTTGATGGAGGGTAAGTAAGAGTTGAGCACTCTCAGTTATGTCCTATTAAAATAACTGAAGTTCCAACATACCTTAACATTAAGTCTCTGAGATTATTGATTGCTGGTCTGACTTTTTGCTACTTGATGCAGAGTTATCCTGGAGAGTGACCCGCAGCAGGTTGTGCACCGTGTGGCTCTCAGAGTAAGTGCCCCTCTCCTTGCCCGACAGATATATTCAGCATAGCTTGATGTCAGTTGAGTGGTTTTTAAACAAAACTTAAATGTTCCTGCAGGGGGATGATGTTCCTTTGACAGAGCAAACTGTCACCCAGGTGAGAAAACATCCTTTTACTCCTCTCTGTGCCACATATTAAAGCTCCATTGGTTTATTGATTGTTTGAAGTCATCACTGCAGCACCCTAGCTCCTCTACTCCATCACTAACCTCAAGGTTGTCATACATTTTATTGTTTCTATGACAGAGTAGTTGAGTACTTATCATTCAACACTAAGCTGGTATGTAGCAAACATTGGGTGCTTGCTTTTAGTTCTTGCGGTCTGTAAGTGTGTGAGCTCTTCTTGATTAATGTTGTCATTTAAGAGTTCTGAGACTGACCATCACATTGCTCCTCTCCCCATGATTAATGACTCCACCCCATCCCCATACTTAATGATTCAGCTTTCAGTCAATAAATTAAGATGATTAAATAGACCTTGAATATTTTCCTCATTTTCTTCACTGGTTATTTCTCTTGATTTGTTTTTCTATATTCAACTATTTGTGCCCCTGCCAAAGCGCGCATATAGAGCAGCATATAGAGCAGTTTGTCCTTGTCTGTCCTGCTGATCCTCCGCACCACCATTACTCAAAAACATATGGGCAGAATTCAATTAAATTTCTCTCTTTCAATTTTCTCATTTTTACATTTTACGGCACATTAGAATCTAAGCGTGTGAATTTGCTCACACAAATATCTTAGAGGTTCTGATCTATCCACACCAGGACAAATACCGCTTTTCCAGTAACAGGGCATCAGTTTTCTTTTTATGAATCTCCCCAACAAAAAAACACTCATCTCTTATTTCTTTTATTTTATACGATTTCCCATACATCTATATCCTATTGTAGCTAACCATATACTGACCTGAGTTCTTTCTTTATTAGAGTGACTTTTCTCAAACTTATATCATTCCACAGGTTCTTCAGTCTGCCAAAGAACAGATCAAGTGGTCGCTTCTGCGATAGACTCGTGCCCACATCAGTCAACCAGTGAGCCGCTGTTCAGTCTGCATAGCACTGAGGGTTTTACTCCTATTGCTCTCATATCCAAACCTTCTCATATTCAAGCCTACTGTCACACTCCCAGGACTACTATTCCACAATGTTTAAATTTCCAATTTTATTCATTGTTCTTTTGCACAACCTTGCGTTGTATGACACAATCAATTATGTGGTTATAGTATACATTCTATTGCCAGGGCTCACCTGTTTCTGATGGCTTTCATTACCGAACCCCGGTGTTTAATAAACCAACGTAACTGTCTATAAAACAAAGGTTGTTCACACCAAAGCCCATGGCTGCATTCCATGTGTGTCATTGAACAAGAACTTTGTTATGTTGCACAACAACATGTCTTCTCCTACACATCACTGTACGAAGTCCACATGCACTCTCACTTAATAAACATAAATATTGTGATTACAAATGTATAACTTCTACTGAAGTCATCATACACCTGATCACCAAGGTATGTTTTTGAATGCATTTTGACTGGGGATCTTTTATCAACTGATGCTTTCAATAAATGTTTGTTGACAAATCAGCTGTGATTTGTACCACATTTTTTGCTGTATCTTGAACACAGCGGTCTTCAATTGTCTTCAGGAATGACGGCGTAATTAAAACTTGAACGTTAGTCTCGGTACATAGCATTAAAATTATTTACAAATTTAAGATCTGAAAATTGAGCTGGTTATAAATGTGAGTGTTCTCTTATTTCAGAGCTGCCTTCCTGAGCAGTCTTTGTTCATGGAGACCTCAATAGCAGCTGTAGACTACATCCATGGAAAGAGTCAGATACACTAGATCAATGGCTCCATCTCCTGGTACTTGGTGCATAGTGCAAGGCTGAGGTACATTAGGGAGAATATGAGATCATGGGGGTCAAGCTGTATTGTGTTACTGTGACATGCAGACGAGTTTTATGAAGTAATACTTGATTCATTTTTACTCTGTAGAATGTTCCTGTGTGAATCATGATTTGTTCTCCATCACAGTAGCACACACTAAGTCATACTCCTCTTAATGCAAATGAAGGGATCATTGGAGATAGAAGGATTCATGTTGAGGCACTCCATCATTTTGGTGCCTGATATATGTGCTAGGATAAGAAAAATGATCTGTTTGCATTCATCCATCTGTGTAACCCAATATGTTCTCATTATAATCATCCGAGGGTATTTTGTACTTGTAGAATTTTGTTTCTGAGGTACTGCAAACACCCAACCGTCCCTAATTTGAGCATATTGGGTTACAGTTCTTGTTGCAGTTCAAGTGTCGTCAGATGCCACCTCCCAGTGTATTGTGCATGCTGTGACAAGTACATTGACTTGAGTTATTAAGCCACTGAAGTCACAAAAGGGCGTATAACATTTCTTTTCTAGTTTTTCTCGTCTCTAATAATTGTTCAAGTGTTTTGGCACAGCCATCAAAGTGATGAAGTTGATGAAGCGAACGCCCTTGATGTAGAAGATGTCTATGACTTGAAGCAGTTTTTCCCACAGGATCACACACACATAAGTGATAATACCTGAATGCTGAAGATAGATCCAGTAGAGCTTCTTTTTTTATTTTTTTAACCCTGCGGAAGATTTCATACATTTCCACCATAAATCATTTCAATGTTTTGGGTCTTCTTTGATAGGAACTACTTCTTTCAGTCCCAAACATGCAGGACAAGGTAATCTGAGGCCACTAAAAATGAATGCAATATGACAAATCTTGCACACATTATATGCTTTGTATTTAATAACAGCTGTTATTATACACATGTGGGGAGTCCAGCTTGGAGACAGCAACAGAACAGGATCTGTGTGTGTGGGTGGGTGTCCATGCCTCCACACATGCATGTGGGTTGATGTTTTCACATAACAGAGAGGAGTATAGTCAATGAAACTGTTATTGGCGCTGACCCTTTGACCTACTGTCTTGGGTTTGCTCCAGTTTGATTCAGCCTCTGAATGTGTGGCTGCAGAGATAGCATGAATGGCATCTATGCTAATACTACACGCTAAGTGTTTTACTGGAGAAAGAGAGTATTCATTATGAATTGACTCCATTATCCCACCAGTTTAGTGTTATCGCACCAGTTTGCGGGTATAATCAGGACAGCTTCTGTCTCGGTGTGTGGTTTCAGTGAGGGGAGGAGACATAAAGGACAAGGTTAGCTGAAGAAGACGGCAGTAGTAAATGTGATTAGATGAGAGCCTAGCGAGGGCATGGTGGGGGGGAGAGGGGCTGAAAACAGAAGTCACCCAAGGTGTCGGTCCAGACCCTCACTTTTCATCTACATAGTAACGCAACATCATCAGGGACTCGGTGACTCGCTTTCTTCCGCTAATTATAGTTGTAGCATCATAAAAGACACAACATAAAAAACAGCAAGGTAATTTATATTAATTATACAGGCATGAGTATAACCGTTTGAAACGCATTGCCTTGACATGCTATACATAACGTGCAGTAAAATTGTCAGAGACGTGTGGGCTAGAGCCTTGTAATTGATCGATGCATACAGTGAGAGAGTGGCTCTCTTTCTCTCGCGCTTGTGTGTGAGTGGACCGTGTGAATTAGAGTCAATAAATTATCATCATCTGCGAGCGTACCGAGTCTTTATGTCGCAGTCAATGGGACTGAGCGTGGCTTACACTCCTAAGGAGAAACAACAAGGAGGAAAAAAACAATGACAGCGTGTTGGATCTAATAGTAAACATATTAAATAAAGTGTCATTATATTGTCTGAGCGGGACAAAGGCCAAGACCCACATGATGTTTTATAACCCAGTGCATTAAAATTAACAAGGCTATTTTACTTCTACTGCTCTCATATTTCCACCCAGTGCTTGCTCCGAGACCTACTGTAATGATATTAGCACAATGCTTTGATAAACCAACCTTATTCTAAATGTAATTAAGCCTTCTATTCTTCATTGTTGAGCTGGATTTTTCTCAGCTTGAAAAATTAACAGAACCACCACAGCATCTGCATTATAATCAGTTTAAACGTTAGCATTTTGACAAAGGTCATTAAAGTCTGCTCGAAGCATGTGCTGTGTGTGAGTTTGCTCATGTGTGCATGCGGAAAGGAAGAGGTATGGGGCCTGGCCTGCTCCCTTTGCTTCAGCCTGACGTGGTTTATGGCCCCAGTTGCCCTCTCCGGTTCTGTTCATGGAATCCTATTGAATGGAGAATCATGGCCACTCCAGGAAAAACAAGCCAAAAACAACACCTCCACCGTTGCACTCTTGCCCGCCTGCATCATAACTCAACGTGGTGTTTATGTTTCTGTCGGGGAAAAAAAAAAGTATTCATAGTAATGACGTAAGATAACTGTAAATTCTGATGCTGATGTTTAATTTTTTCATTGATCCGGGATAAAAATGTCAGAACAAACGCGGCTTCTTTATCGGTTGTCGTTAGAGGTTGATGAAGAAAAAAAACTGGTGGGCTTTATTAAGAGAAAGCCTTTTTTCTTTTGGTTTGAAAATAATTGCCTGTAGATCAAGTTTGTTTTTTTTGCTTCTTTTTTTTACGATACCTGTAAGAAATATCCCTTGAGAGTGTTCAAGTATGATAGGATAATGGAATTGCACCACCAAGGACATTGCTAATCGAGCAAATATTCTACCTTCTGTGTGTATCCTCTGCATTTCCCCACTACTATTCTCTAACACATTTCTCCTTACGTAAAGCATGATTCAGAATTCTGATGACTGGTGGGAGAACTCTCTCGGGTCAAAGCCTGTTACTGGTGAGATGTTAGACCAGATTTTTTTTTTTTTTTTTTACAGCTAGGTGGCAAAATACTGGAGGGCAGTTGCTCCAGGCTGCTGTGCTGCTGGGGCAACTCCATCATCCTCTGAAGCTGTGCAACTGCGGCACATCTGGTTCATGGATGAGCTGGAATGAATCCCCCCTGTATTCCAGAGGGTAGGGTTTAGTCGGGGCGCCTGCTGCTGCTCCTGATGCTGCAGTGTCATTGCAGTCAGAGGTTACTAGGTTGCTGCTGTTATCGAACAGTCAACGCTTGAGGTTTTGCTCTAGCAATGATGCAGAAGAGCTCCAAAGATGGGCTATCATTCATTTTCACTGTAGACAGTCAACATCAGACACGTCCATGCTGCCCATAAAGGTTTATGAGTGTTTCTGCGGGTGTCATTCAGCCCCCACTGCATCCATCAGGGAACATCCTGTCTTTTTCTCCTGTTTTTTGTTAGCCTACACTCTTTTCGCTCCAGAAATGTCTCTGTCTGCACATAATGTGAGTGCATTTGTTTTTGTAGCAGACCAAAGAATGTGAAGAAAATAATTTTCTGTTGCATCGCTCTGGATCCACAGATTTTTTCCTCCCTTCCCTCTGTCATTTACTCTTTCTCACTTTCTTCCCTCCCTCCCCGTGGATTCCCCAACCGCACCACAACACCGTTAACAGACGGCCCTGACAGATTTACTGCCATCTCTTTCCATTGGCCGCCAGCGTGACAGCCGAGATTTAGTGCCGCATTCTCATTGGCCGAGACTGGACAGGTTAATTTATGGCTGCTCTGTGATTTGATGCCTCCTGCCTTTGAAGTGAGTTACAGCTCTGTCGCTTATAGGACACAGAAATGGTGTCAGGTTGCCGTCGTAAAATCGTATCCCTGAAGGGGGTTAGTACTAGAGTATAATAGTCCTGACGTCATGAGAGAAGAAACCTCAGTGTGAGCACAGAGAAAATGGTTGATAGAACAGAAATGCGAGGTGTTGATCCATAAAAAATGCGACTAAAAACCTCAAAGTATGCCGCCAAGAGAGAGGAATTTGTAAAATGTGTGTTATGCAACCAGTCTAATCTATCTAATACCTTGCCTCTGATTTGACAGTTTTCTACCTGCGTGGGAATGTACATTTGTCTTCTTTCTTGTCTCATTCCACACGTCTTAGGATCAGCAGCTTTCTTTTTAACTCGGGTTAAATAGATCCCAAATTAACTGATGATTACATTTTCTACCAATCGGCTACAACAATTATATCAGTTACTAGTTATAATGTTCTGGCCGATCGGTGTATCTAACTATCTCTAAAAAATATGAATATTCCCTGTTAAACAAAGATAAAAAGAAGCAAATCCGAACAAAGAAGCATCAAAATATTTCAGTCCCATGATGATAATGATGAAAGATGTCAAATCCACTACACCCATTAGCCACAACATTAGAACCAGTAACTGGTAGTATTGTTGCTGCTGATCAGTGTTTTTATGGCATATCTGATAAAGGGCAGCGAACTGCCAAATGTCACGTTGACGTTTGACTACTGTATCTGCTCATAGCAGCCTCCGTGTTCGTGCAACGCTCTAATCTGTCTGCAGCCTATCTCTCCATCAGTCTGACAAGATCGAGTATAGTGGGAATGCAGCCCCGGAACCGCCTTGACCCACGGAAATCTCTGAGGGTAAAAAGCCTGCCCTCGTCTATCAACCCCTGGTGGATTCATGCGCCGTTTCCCTTGAATATCAAATCCCTCTCTTTACTCTTTCACTTCACACTCGAGGCAGTCTGCTCAAGTGGAAAATTGTCGGAAAATAAATAGGCGGAGGAAAGCCGCGGACTACCCTTGTCAAGTGGAATTGCATAATTTCACAAAAGACCCCCTCGTGAACTTGATAACTGGAGGTTACACAGAGTGCCCTCTGACAGTGCCTTGAAAGAAAACAGGCTTTCCATCTTAAAGAGACATAATCTCTGTGAATTCAGGGGGAATGATGGATTGTAGGGCTCCGTTTTAGAAGAGGAGGATGAGAGAAATATACCTGTGTGGGGTTAACTGTTTCATTGAGCTCTCTTCTGTGGAATCCTGCTCTACTAATGAACCATGTTATAGTATCAGTAGAATGTCTTGAATTATCATGGACTTGCAAAAATGAACATATCTGCTATTAAAGGTCAAATAAAAAATACTTTGCAAGAAATGTATTCTACTACGAATCACGTGATTTCATTATATATCCGTCCGTATATTTGTGTATAAGTGGGATTCCAGCCCATGGAACATCAAGGTTGGGATGTCTCCCAGTGCATTATGCTTTTAGCCTCTCCTGAAAGCCAAATCCGGCCTAGTGCTGTGGTTGGTTTGTTGGTTGGTCGGTTGGTTGTTCCCTTTAGGGGCAGCTCTGTCCAAACGTGTCCCAACAAGCTGT
Source organism: Lophius piscatorius (assembly GCA_009660295.1). Classification (NCBI taxonomy): domain Eukaryota; kingdom Metazoa; phylum Chordata; class Actinopteri; order Lophiiformes; family Lophiidae; genus Lophius; species Lophius piscatorius. The sequence continues at coordinate 12,962 of VRLP01008476.1, forward strand.
AGATTTATAGGATGCTGTAAGGCCGTGGCATGTTAATGTATCGGCTGAGGCTGAACGCACCTTGATTGGAATGTACGTTTTTACACGGGATGCCGGAGTGTCCATCCTGTCAGAGGGGATACGGATGACTGTGTGAGGATAGAAACATCCCAGGATCAAGACTTTGGCACAACCAAGCTAGATCTTTGTAAATGGATCTGCATACTGATGAGAAAAAGTATAGATACACTACACCCCATCTCTCTCTCTCTCTCTCTCTCTCTCTCTCTCTCTGAAGGCTATTCATTACTAACATTCTTTATTTTTTGACTTAAGTTGTGCGATAGATTAATAAAATATTTTTCACGGCAGACACTTTGACTTAGCATTGTCGGAAAAGCACAGGTGACGAATAACAACGGTCTCTTCCTTTTCAAGTTCCCAATAAGTCATAATAATGTGACAGGGAGACAGCATTCACCGTTCCAGGGCCACGAAACGGAGCAACTAAATGGAATTCAGCCATCACTCATTTAATTATTTCCACGTTTTCTTTTCTTCTTGTCACATGACTTCGCCGGAAAAAAGGGCTTGTAACTTTATGCGTAATTTAAAGATAATTTTATAAACTTTGAGTTCTAAACTCTAATGGATATAGAGATTCATTTTCATCAATGAATATTCATGTTTTTAATTAATGAAAAATATGCAAGTAGGCCACTCTTAGCAGTCAGATGGGAGAATCCCCTCACTTTTTTTCCCCTCTGTCATTTTTTTGAGTAGTGGGAATGATATGCAGAGACTAATTAATCTTGTTGAGTTACACCAATTAGAGGAGTAGTGGCAGGAACCTGAATATGGGACAGTTCACAGCTCTACTGGACAAAACCTTCTTCATCAGAGAGGAATCGTCAGCAAGGTATCTGATCTCACTGGTAACTTCTGGTTGTAGTAATACTCTGTCACCACATGGACACTGCACACCCACTAACTTTGTGTACAGTGTCGTTTAAGTCATTTTAGTATAAATGCTGTAGTCAATCCAGATAATCCAAGATTTCATATTACTTAAGTTTTCATATTGTTGCCTGATGCCTTTCGGTCACAAACCAGCTTAAGATTCAGCTACATGTCAAATATCTTATGATAGAATATTAAGATTCTCCAATCATTCATAAATAATACACTCACCCCTGTGCTGCTCATTGTCTGGTATGATCTTAAAAGCTATGGCAAGTTCTTCCGTCTCAGGATAAACAAGTATTTTATAAGTATGTGTGAGAAATCAGATGGAGGCTTTTGGTTTGTGCTCACACTTAAAGATGACATTGTAACGCACAGCAGACAGCCAGTCATGCACCAACAGCGTTACCTTTGCACAGATGTGTTAAATGTCCTGTTTGGTGTTTCACTGTTCGGATTCTCAGAAAACTGATTTGTATTTTGGTGAATCGTTACATCTCCATCGCTGATGCAGGGATCACATGACCTCGGTGTTAAATGTTTGCTGAGGTGTCCGAGGGAATGGCAATAACCCGTGCGGAAGGATAGAAATCCTGATGCTGTGAGAGTCACCTCGGAGCGCTTAAATATCACCGCTAATTAACGCGGAGAGGTGGGCTGTCACCGGCATGATGGATGCTGCAGGGGGCTCGCTTTCAAGAAACGGGCGACTCCTTTATTAATCAAAGCCTGAGATGAAAAGGCCCTCCCAGACCTCAGGGAGAGGGAGATAGCGGCAGCTATTGTTGGGAGGGTTTCAATCATAGGTTGTGAGCCTGTGATGTATTTGATTGGGGGGCATCCAAACATTTGCAGGAGACAGACTGTTTCTGTAGCAGAGCGCTTGTTTTCATAAACCTTTGGAGCAGCCTGATGTTTACTCGGCCACAGTGTGTGCACTCTGCTCAGATTTACTAGTCGCTGGAGAAATTGTATTTTTGGAGGACCTATTTATTTGAATCTCTCTCGACAGGAGAGGTGAGCGTGTAAATCGTTGGCTATCGCCCCTGAGCAGATCTCTCCTCTTTGAAAGAGTCGAACACGTGGCAGCACTCCTACACCTTACCCCTGGACCGACTCCATGATCACTCCGTCTTTCAGGGTTGATTTCGAACCTCGATGATTTCAGCACTTCGTGTATGAAGACGGAGTGTTATCTCCCCCTCTCTGGTCTCCTCCCCATCTACCTCACTTAAGGAGGCCTATTGTTAAGTGCGGGGGGCCTGGGGGGGCTGTAAATCAGGCTGCAGAGGGAGGGGATGTCTCCCGTGGGGGAAAGCGCACACTCCCTGCAGCCATGAGGCTGATCTCATCCTGCCTACCCTAATGCTTTAATTAAGGAACTGGTCAATAGCGAAGAGGAAGGTGCTAAAGGATATGATGTAGACTTCCTAACATATGACTGATGTGCTAATACCCATATACGCAGAATGATGGGGCAATGGAACAGATTCTCTCCTCGCTGAAGAATGCCGCTATCAGCCATCACCACACTCTTATGTCTCATTGATTACCCACTGTGAAGATAATATTCTCAATAGTGACATTTACACCAAATCATATTCATGCCTGTTATGTACACAGCTTTTTTGGGGGGGACTTCTGAACTACATGAGTGGTTGAATTGCATTTTGGAGTATAGGTACTTACAGTTCCACTACGTTCACATTTGCATATCCAGGCAAGTCTTCGAATTGCCCTGTTTGTGTCATTAAATAGTGAGAATATGAACATTTGTGGTACATGAAAAGAAAGGAATGATTTTCTTTTTCTTTTGGAGTCGAAAAGTCGTTTCAAAAACACTTTGGAGTCGTTTATTTTGAACCGGTGGGCTGAATAGATTCAGTGTAGTGGCGTGCTTTCTTGGCAAGTTACATTTCCCTTTATCTTTGATTAAAGGTTCTCATCAGAGCAACAGTTGTACGTTGTCAATCTGATGTCTTATTTACAAAAAAAAGTTGCAACGAGTTGTTCTGAGTTAAACTACGTTTTCAAGTTTTTCTAACTTTGCTGTAGTCATCCCAGTATGAATTAAAATGTTTCCCAGTATAAACACTGTACACACAAGACTGGTGTTTATTTATAGCACGTTTTATATATATATATTATATTTTTTAGAACGTTTTGCAATCAAATTGGATTAGAAATATGTCATAAATCACTGTTTATTCTTGATTTTCTTTCTAACCTTTCATCACAAACAGAACAGATCACATTTAGGTCACATATTTCAAAGAGATGTAGGCTATTTGATATTGATCTATTGCTCTAACAAAAACAAAGTAATGCTGCTGAATACTACAGGGGACTTGGATCATACACAGTAACTTAAGATCTATGGCAAATTCTTTCGTCTCAGGTTAAATAATTATTGTGTAAGAAATGTGATGAATAGGATCCATGTTTTTCATTATGCTCACACTTGCAGATTATAATAATAATAATAATAATACATTTAATTTATAATGCACTTTACATTTGGATCAAATCTCAAAGTGCTACAAAGTAAAAGCAGATAAAAGCATCAATAAAAAATAAAATAATAACTATATAAAAGCCTTACCAAAAAACCAACAATGTTAATTAAGGTTATAGATTCTGCTAAAAAGGAAAGTTTTAAGTCCTTTTT
>VRLP01008477.1:0-16569 GCA_009660295.1 Lophius piscatorius
GGGAGTGGGGATAGTGGAGGCTTGCGGGGGGGTGAGGGGGGTGATTGTGGTTTGGGGGGGGGGGGGGGGGGGGGGGGGAAGGGGGGGGTGGGTCTGCTCTGCTTAGCTAAGACCCATATTACAGAGCACAAGACAGGAAAGAGGAAGTGGAGATATGGGGGAGGCAAGGAATACGGAGGTGACAACTCGGCTGGATACATAAGGGATTTGTTACTTTACGTTTTTCAAAACCAATGTCAGTTCTAAATACGCAGTTTTACTGTTTCTTGGTCACAAATGTTGGGAAATACATCATGAATAAAACCTGAACCATCTTTATTAGTAGGCCACACCACTATCGGCATTTTTTTAAATGGTGGTAATGGTGTGGCTCTGTTTTTCACATTCTTCAGAGCCAACTTTATCTTGAAATATTTATCTTCCCCAAGGTCAAATTTACAGAATTTCTATTATTGTTTAATTGACAGTTGTACGTATTGTAACAGTTCAGTGTTTATGACAACACATTTGCGTGACAGCTTACGATTGACGATACTGCTAGCTTTGTCCTATTGGTCTTTGTAATCAGGATTGCAGCTTATGACCATTCCTTCTGCAGTAATCAGGCTTCCTCTCTCTGCATTGCCATCAGTAGAAACAATCTAAGCTTCAGTGAACTGAGGGGGTGTTATACAAACAGATGCATCACAGGTATCCATCATAAAGGAGATGGGTCATGAGTAACACTAGGAAAAATGGAAGACAGAGCCGCAGATGTAAAATAATTTAGTCAGCAGACATTTTCGTTTGTGAAAAGCACACATCAGCATCTATCTGGCCTTTAAATCTGGCTTTTACTGGAATCAGTTTCCCATTAGAGTACAATGAAAACAAGAGAAACATACGGTATAAATAAATAACCCTGGTATAATCTCCTCCATTTTAGATAAGGCTTACTCTGAAATGAATTTGAACTCTGTAAATGTGCTTTTATATGTCTTCATCTGTGTTCAGCTTGTTTTTCATTCAGTTATTTCCTTTGTTTTATTTCCTTTCTTCTGATTGCTTGTCTGCTATAACTTGGTGCTGTGCAAGTTACAGGCTGCTATTTCTAACTGTGCAATTATTGGATTTAAAATGTATTATTATTTTAAGTAAATGTAGCCAGAATGAGAATCTTGTTAATGGTTGATTAAATTACTTGGCAGTTTATTGATCATATATCATCATCCTTTTTCAGGTTACAAAGCCCTCCTCAAGTGTCTATCAGGGAGATTCAACAGCAAAGAGCTGATCGGCATCATGGGACCTTCAGGAGCTGGAAAATCCACCCTGATGAATATTCTGGCAGGTTACAGGTGAGATGTGGAATTGTATATGTTTTATGCAGGTTCCTAAACGGTTTACAGTGGATTTTCTTGCATACATCTTTTGGGCTCATCTTGGGATTGTAGCTGCAGTAGTATTTTTTTTCTATTGGGAAACAGGGAAACGGGCATGAAAGGCCAGATCACAGTCAATGGTCGACCGAGGGACCTGAGGACTTTCAGGAAGATGTCCTGCTACATTATGCAGGATGACATGCTGCTGCCAAACCTCACTGTGAGGGAGGCCATGATGGTGAGGTCTATAAATAAAAGATTGAAAATAGAAAGTCCTCAACGTTATAAATCACAGTAAACAAACAAAAGGTGCTGCTTTCTGTCTTTCTTTCAGGTTTCTGCCAATCTGAAACTGAATGAGAGCAAGCAGGTTAAAAAAGAACTCGTAAGTCTGAATGTATTGATTAAACTACGATAATATGTTCTTAATTTTTTTTTAACTAAAGAGAGGTCAGACAATAGGCCTTTGTGTTACCTCAGATATCCTCATGCTACATGTTTTTGTTATCTCTGCTTGCTTTGCCGTTAATACTAAACGTTTTTATGGTAAATTTGAATTAACAATATTTTGAATGAATGGAACGATGAATCCTGATTATCAGGTATCTAATTCGCTGGATTAGCCAAATACACTTTTTTAAATTCTACATTGATCTACATCACAACATATCAATATTAAAATCAAACATAAGATTTTTTTTTTCTGTGTCAGACGCTCCTATAACATGTGTTATGATGTATGTCACACGTCCCTGTTTCTGTCCAAGGTGGATGAGATCCTGACCGCTCTTGGTCTCCTAGACTGTTCTCAGACACGCACCTGCTATCTCTCTGGGGGTCAGTGTAAAAGACTGGCCATTGCTCTCGAGCTGGTCAACAATCCTCCTGTCATGTTCTTTGATGAGCCCACCAGGTAGAATGTTACTGACCTAGTTTCAGATTGTGTAATCTCACATTGAGCATATGTCATGCAGATTTTCGGTCTCATCTTGTGTCCCATCCCAGTGGTTTGGACAGTGCTTCCTGTTTCCAGGTGGTTTCCCTCATGAAGTCTCTGGCTCAAGGTGGACGCACCATCATCTGCACCATTCATCAGCCAAGTGCAAAGATCTTTGAGCTGTTTGATAAGGTAACTTGAGTGCTGGGAACATCCATCCGTCCATTAGCTGCTGCTCAGGCTATAATACCACGTTAGCATGATTCATTTTACCCAGCTGATAATCAGCACAGCTGTCAATACGCATACCTCATGTCGGTTGTTCATTTATTATTCAGAGTCAGTATGTTAGAAAAAATGTTGATTACTCTGAACCTGTGTTCCTCCACCAGCTGTACATCCTCAGTCAGGGTCAGTGCATATACAAGGGCACGGTCCCTTACCTTATCCCTTATCTGAAGAACCTGGGCCTCCACTGCCCAACATACCACAACCCTGCTGACTTCAGTAAGTCGGGCAACGCCTTTATTACAAGTAAATCCAGGTGTGTATCCGGGGATTTCTCTTCTACAAGCTTTTCATCTTTATTCCCAGTCATTGAGGTGGCGTCAGGGGAGTATGGTGATCTGAATCCAGTGCTGTTTGAGGCAGTCCAGGATGGTATGTGCTCAGAGGAGGGCAAGAAAAACTCCAGGGACAAAAATGACTCTTCCTGTGCTTCTCAATGTCCCACTGTGAGTGAGACCACGCCTGTCGCCAGAGCACCACCTGTAAATCTGATAGATTCACAGATGTCAGAGCCTCGTGTCATATAATAATTCAAACATACCAGCTCTTCCATAACACAACACAAATATCTGTCTTTAGATTGTTCTGACAGGAATTTTCACATTTTATGAGTTTCATTCAATGCTTTATGATTAAGTTCACTCATCAAACAAAAAATGATCTACTCAATAGTTAAGGTAGTGTTGGTCAACCAAAAGCTGTATAATGACCAAGAGATTTCACACCCGAATGGGTTCTTGTCTACATTAAAGGTGCATCCTCCCCTCCATCGATGCACTTGTGTCCTCCGTTTCCTCTGCAACATTTTGATTGAAGTGGGAGCAACATAAAGATATGATGGGGGAATATAGAATTATGAAGTGAAAGATAAAGCTAACATCTGCCCTTTTCTTTGGTTCTCTTCTCACTACTATTACACCACCACCCCACGGATTCATACTCCTCACTTTAAGCACAGTTTCTGCTCCCTGTAATGTTTGTCCCACTACTATGGGATGGTGATGTGATTTCGGTCCTTGTTAACACCTGCCTCTCTGGCTTCACCTAAAATAAAAATTTAAAAACAAATTACATGTAAATATAAATAATATACGCGTAAACTGACATTATAATATTATTAAGAAAAATCTAAATTTCTTTGCAAACTTAAAGATTGTGAATTCTTGTTGGAATAGTTGTGCATAACTAAGATCTTGTTATCACTGATTTTCTCCACAGGAAACAGGAACCCTTGAGAAACATACCTTCGCCACCAGTACATTCACACAGTTCTGCATCCTCTTCGAAAGGACCTTCATTACGATATGCAGGGACTCGGTAAAACCATCATTCTATGAATTATTATCTACCTCATTGTGATTGGAAATGATCTATTGTTTGGGTGAGGTGTAATTTGATCATTGGATTGTATTTTACTTTTAACTGACACACCATCTACTTGATACAGCTTTGTCACATCGTCAGGAATGAACCCAGGGTCATCGGGTGTCTTGGGTCTCAGTTCATCTGACACCCTCACCTGTGCAACCCAATCTGGGCTGATAACACCCTGACTTATGTCCAAGAGGCTCGCTACACCGTGGATTCCCTCTCTTGATCCACAGCCATTTCAATTCTTTTTCTGTTGCTTCAATGATGTTTTTGGTGGCTCTTCTCTTCCTTAAGCCTCTGATGCCAAGAGACAGCCCATTGAATCACCTGTAACCCACCTTAGTGGGCTCAAAGCAGGCTCTCGACCCACTCCTCCTGAAGGGCTCAACCATCTCAAAAAGGTTGGCCTTATTGCACTCCTCTATACTGTAGTCCCAGGGGACAGCGTGTTCCAACAGGACTACCTGGTTTTAAACCGTAAGAGGGTAAGACCAAATCTGGCCTCAGTGATGTTCCTGCTATGTGCTCTGGAAACCCAAGCTTCTTCTTCAGGACAACTTTCAGCTGTCATTCATGAGCTGAGGCTGGCAACCCAGTTGAGGCCTTATGCTTCATCTGAGGTTTCTGCACTTCCATTACAAATGCCTTGTGTGCAGCTAGATTACATTGCAGATGGCATCAGTTCCTGCCTTCAGTCCACTCCCAAGGCTTTTGGGCAGCAGTTTCAGATGTGCTCCAAGTAACATCTTGCCAGGCATGCTGAGCATATTAGGGTTCTGGCCAGTCCTGGAAGTTACTGGCAAAGCCTGACTGAGCCATTTACTTCACACACCATGTAGATGGTGCAGCTTGGACACATCTGCAGTGTTTTTTGTTAAGGTTGTGACAACATTTCTTTTTGGTTGTTTTTCTAGGTGCTTACCCACCTCAGGGTGATGTCTCATCTGTCCGTTGGAGCGCTGATTGGTCTGCTTTATCTAAAAATTGGAAATGATGCTAGCAAGGTTTTCAACAACACTGGCTTCCTCTTTTTCTCCATGTTGTTCCTGATGTTTGCTGCCCTGATGCCCACCGTCCTCACCTGTAAGATGTTGAGTCCAGCTAGAGATTCTGATTTGCTATGCTGTTTTTCTTGAGAGAAGAACATGAGAAATTCTTAATGCTGCTGTTGTTTTACAGTTCCTCTGGAGATGTCTGTGTTTATAAGGGAGCATCTCAACTACTGGTACAGCCTAAAGGCTTATTATTTGGCCAAGACTGTAGCTGATATACCGTTTCAGGTAATGTTTGAATTATTGAGCATGCGATACTTTGGGTATGCTTACACTTATATTTCAAATGAGTGACCAGTGGAAATCTCTTTTACAGGTGATTTGTCCGATCATGTATTGTAGTATAGTGTACTGGATGACTGAACAGCCTCCAGAAGCAGTTCGCTACCTTCTCTTTATGGCTTTGTCGACATCCACGGCCCTGGTGGCCCAATCCCTCGGTCTGCTCATTGGTGCTGCATCCACATCTCTGCAGGTTGGAAAGCCTGCTTAACTTTTAGTCCTCCTCTTTGTCACGTCACTTAGACATCCCTTCATTGTGCAGAATGATGCATTTGCAGAGTGTGACACTTGACATTTTCCCGTAAATGTGTTCTTATGAGCCCATCTACTAGGAAGTCATTTATAATCAATTTATGGTGGCGTGTGAGGAAACTTGAAACCATGAGTGTGAACACACTGAGAGTGCCCTCCCTGTAGTGAGCAGTTAAACTTTTGAAACAAAAAGTATGAGAAAAATTTAAAGACTTTGAATTTAATAATGAGGGACAAGAAGTAGATTAAATTTTGGGAAGTGTTTGGGAATCGAGTTCCATACCAGATAGAAATTACTATTTGATGAAGATTATTTCTATGAGTCTTGAAAGAAGTGAAGTTGTGGAGGGGATATTTTAATGAGAATTGTAGAATTCCCGGTACTCATTGTTGGTATTTTTTCAGTAATGATGCAGTATAAGGGATCTGAATTTAAAATGCAATATTTACATTCCAGTAACTATTTGCAGAAACTCTGCTTGAGACTTAGCAGATGGAGGTTACACCAGCATCACAGATTTACTGTCAGAGGTTGAGTTGCTTTATGGGAAATAAAGGCACCAAGAAGAGGAATTTGCTGAAAAAAGATCATATCTCTTATTGGCTATATCAATTTTAATGTGTTTCTCCTGAAAAGTTCATCATGAGTTTGACTTTGAGACATTTTTTAATAGAATTCCTCTTATTTATTTCACAGGTGGCAACTTTTGTGGGTCCCGTCACAGCCATACCTGTGCTCCTCTTTTCTGGTTTCTTCATCAATTTTGACACCATTCCCAAATACTTACAGTGGAGCTCGTATGTTTCCTATGTCAGGTAGGGTCAACTACTTTTTTTCTTCAGTTTATAAGATAATTCTACTATTTTTAGACTTTTTGTATATATATTTTATAATACATTTTGTCTCGATTTGATCTCCAATGATCCTCAATTCAACCTGGGTTCATGAGGTTTCACCTTTCAGGTATGGCTTTGAAGGAGTGATTCTCTCTATCTATGGGATGAACCGCACAGAGCTGGAGTGTCCCACCCCTTTGTGTAAGTTTCAAAAGCCAGAGGAGGTCCTGCAGCTGCTGGATGTTGAGGATGCAAAGCTCTACGTTGACTTCATGATGCTGGGAGGTTTCTTCTTGGTCCTCAGACTGGCTACTTACCTAGTTCTGCGGTACAAAGTCAAATCAGAGCGTTAAACATACAGAGATGTCCACTGATGGAGTTGGACATCTATCTCATCCCCGTGATACGAGATATTAGGCAAATCATCGGACTGTCTTTCACTACTTCTCATCCATCTATCAGAAAGCTGTGCTGCACCATTACCCAACCTTAACAGTATAACATTATCTTTAAATGGCTGTCAAAGAAGTAAAGGCGATGGAGAGTTGTCCTAACCTCTGCCCTATAATAAATTGTCCAAAACGTTAAAAGTATTTTTCAGACAATTACATCTCACAGAAATATTGTATATAAACTATCCAGATAAAGAATGCCAAACAAAGCAACAGGAAGCATGTTTCTTTAAGGTGAGAAGTTTGGATGTATGCTTATTTGGAAGAACTCATAGAAAACCTCTCGGTTTATGAAGAACAGCAATGAATCATTGGTTCAGATCAGGATCCTGTGAATGTGAACTCAGTCGGACATAGCCCATCAAGTTGCCCTGGAGAAAGATTCCATGATAGATTTCATCTTATCGCATCAGAAAAGTGGACACTTTTATTGCCAGAAAACAGCATTTTTCTACAGGATCTCATTGGGTATCATTTACCAAGACCCTAAACAGGACGGCTTGTCTATACGGAACGCAACCTTAACAAACTGGCTGTCTGTGATTACTTTCCATTTCCAGTATGATCATTCTCAAAGGCATTGTTCCCTACTTAGACAAGGATGGCATGTCTGTGAAAATGCCGTGCCGAGCAGTGTATAAAGAAATTGACCCCTTCTTGGGACCAGGCCTATTATTCCCTACGTTTTTCTAATTTCTGACCACAATCGAGGAAGTAATGTGGAGCACAATGTGAAAGCAAAGTAACTACAGTTACCAGCCTGATGCAGAAGGCTGTCTTAAACCGTACTGGTTGCAACAAGAAGTGCAATAACCTACTCTGTGGTTAAAAAACGGATGTTTGTGTAATAGGTTGGACTGCTTGTTTCCACTCGCTGTACGCCTCTTTAGCTGCCTCTTGCTTGAGCTAGGATAGGAAATGTTCTTTTTCCTCCCTTCTCTCCCTGCTTTGCTGATGTCTGACAGATGTGTGTTGTCTACAACGATGCTAGATACTTGAAATGCAGCCTGGGCAGATTTTGTGCCTCTGAATTAAAATTATTTGAGTTTCTTCTGCTTAGGCCTACTGTTTGCACAAACACACATACACATACAGGTACTAATATACACAAACAAGCGTGCGCACACATACAATCAAGCAAATACCATGTTTAGAGGAGCCTTTCCTTGTCACAAGGCAATGCAAATATTTTCCAATAGACTTGCTATTAGATATTTCTACTCAAACTATGCTACTTAGTAATCCTTATTATAATGCAGAAATTAATGTGAGTATATAATCAATGATTGTACAGTGAATGTCATGCTGTTAACAAATGTACATTTGCACTTTTAAGTGTATGTTTATTCTCCTTTTATTTATTTGTTTTTATCCATTTATTTATATTTTATATTTTATATCTATGAGTGCTGCTTGAATTTGTAATGGGAAAAGAGCAACCGAATGTTGCATGTTCACTTAGGAATGAAATGTATGAAATATTGAATTTCAAAATTAAGCCTAACAACTGTATTTCCTCATCGAAATGTTGATCTGCCATGTTGAAGACATGGTGACGCAAATCATCTCTTGTCTGCTGAACATTTGTAAAATATCTGCAATTGAGTGAGACACTTCTGCAAATTTGAAATGAAAAAGAAGGAACAAAGTGTGAGAAGATAAAAAGTGCTGGAAGGAAGGCAGCAAAGAGAAACAACCAAATATATCATCAAAAAGAGAGATTAGCAGTCTCTTTTACAACAACCTGGATCAGAGAGTTGACCAGTAATCTCTGATTGAGGTTTGACTCTGTCTTTAATAGCAATAGTGAACAGGGATAATTAGCAGCATTAAAGTCACAGCCTGAGGTCTGAAGGCATGCAGTACCAAAGAAAAAATCCAATAATTTTTTCAGTTAACTTTACAGTCAGAAAAATTATGTTTTGAAATGTCAAAGATCTGACCAAAATATGGTATGAGGAGAACGATTATCTTTGCTGGTTCTTGATATTCACAATTTCTGAATGGTCAATCATGTTTTGGAAGATTAATTTTTCTGTCAACCCTCCAGATCAGAAAAATAATAATTACTGAAAGATTTCGCTCCCATGGATATACTCAATACTTTATTCTTATTCAAATGTAATCATGTGTTAGCACTACCCTGGGATGGACACTGCTGATGAGCATATGATCAAATCCAACTGTCTTTCCCTCACTCCTTTTGACAGTTTTATTCCTTTTAATTCATCATGCCAGTAGTTAACCTGGTCGGTTTGATATGATACCTGATTTCAATACACCCTATCATGCATGATTATGATAATCAGGCTCGCCCTTCAAAGCACTTGAAAAACCGCAATTGTCTGATTGAACAAATAATAATAATAATAACTGAAGGCTGTTTAAGACAAATTGTTTATGGACTGCTATCATTTATTATTTAACATTTAATAAATGGTTTCCCAACTCAAAAAAGTGCAAGTTCTGTATACTGATTACTGTTCCACGGATTATAATAAAGATCATTTATAACCTTTTCAAGTGCTAACTGAGATGATTGACACAAACACTGATTTTGTTCAATGTTATTTGCTTATTATGATATGTATTATTGTTATTAGTATTATTGTTATTGTAATTATTGACGGGTTGTCCGCTGTTTCCAGTCTGCAAGGTGTTTTGTGGGGTTAGTGGAGCCAGTGTCTCAACAAATGCATGAAATCAGCTCTATTTAACTTTAATTTCAAATGTGTTATACGTATTATAAGGGACAGAATGAGTCCATTCCCCAACAACGAGCGAGTGCAAGGCATTTGGACTTTAACAAGAGATGGATTAATTTCCTTTATCACCCTGACATGATTGGAAAAGCCCAAATAGTTCTGTCAAAGAAAGTCATGCCTGTATGAAGTTTTCTCCGAAAATAGTTTTGGTTGAAGATAAGTGGGACCTCCTCTGGAAATAAAGTTACACTGTACCTTGAAAATATGGATAAATCCGTATTTTCTGGCCTATTTACCTGAAATATGGACGCTAGTGACTGGTTTAATTTGTTACATAATCAGTCACAGCCTAAACAAGTTATCTTTGCTCATATTATTCAGCTTGAATTCAGTGGTGGAAAGAACAAACACAAATTCACAACCTCACTCTAAACCTTTTAGTATCTGCAGATGAAGGCTTATGCTGAATGTCCATGCAGTCTTAAATACCATCAACCACAGCTTCCAGTTAGGCAGAGGTGCCAGATGAGGATACAGCTTTAGAATGTGTTTGTTTCATGGACTGTTCCCTTATATAAACCTGGGCTGTTCCACTATATGAACCTGTACTGTTTCACTATATTAACCTGGACTGTTTCACTATATTAACCTGGACTGTTTTATTGTACGAACATGTACTGTTCCACTATATGAACCTGGGCTGTAACACTGGATGAATAGTAGTAGAAGTAGTAGTAGAAGTAGAATATCAGATAGCAGTATTAGTTTTTTGCATTTGTAATTGCCATCTTGCCATGTCTACATATTTTATGAATAGTTGTAACCTATTAGAAATATTACATTTCAACATTTTCATGGTTAGAGACTGAGCTCATTCAGCTACTTCCCTTTGTTTTCTAATGGGATTTTTCTTGCATATTTATTCAATTGGTTTTGCATTGTTGAGAAAACGATTTTGAGAATTGTTACTAAAACGGATAGCCCCCCTTCCCGATCAAGCTGCACATTGTGATGAGAAATTTGAACATGTGCTGTCAAAACTGTGAGACTAGATATACATGATGCAATTTTACAGAAGAAAACATAGTAAAACTAATAATAATGAGAAGAAGAATAGGTTTATAGTATAGTAGGCTATAGTTTATAGTAGTAAATAGTAGTCACTGTGCTAAATACTGCACATTCCGGCACACAAAACTAGTACGTTCCTCAATGATTTTTACAATTGATTGTGTCATAGAAAGTTTGAATGAACCTGGATTATTTTAATTTATGAACCTGGACTGTTTCATTTGATAACCTTTGACGGTTTCACTGTATTTCTGCAACTAAGATAAATAATAAACATCAGCCGGTACAGCCCTGCCAAAGTCGTTGTTAAACTACAAATAGTAGTGTAGAAGTTCCGTGAGGAAGAGATGCTGAACTGTTAATGTTAATGTATTGTACATCATATTAATTACCTTAATTTTAACGAAAGAGGATCCCAACCTGTGTCTCGCGTTCTTGCTTGCGCTCCTCATCTTCGTCCTCGGATGTCTATCTTGTTGTTTATTTCATCTTTGCTGTAGACTGTTTTTTTCCCATAACACCTTGCTCCTGTTCACCGATAAAAATAAAGAAAATGGCAGATAGCTCATCTTCGGTACGATTTTGGGAAATTCTATTCTATTTCAAAGACATTTACCCGTTTTTATAAAGTATACTAATGTATTCATTTCAACAGGTCGAGATTATAGAGGGCTGTCGCCTCCCTGTTCTTCGTAAAAACCAAGAACACGAGGACGAATGGCGTAAGTATTGTAGTCTGTTTATTTTTCCAGTGCTAGGTAGATGTAGTCTTGCCGTTGGTTAACGCTCTGTTAACACCACAATCATAGGAGACAAGTGCAATCAAACTGATTCTGAAAGAGTTTTACTTTATTTACCTTAAACATGTAACCAGACAGTTTGCTGTTGTCGAGCTTAGTGGTGAATCTACAATGCTTTTTGAGAAATGAATGGCAGCACCTCCCATCATTTTCAATTCAGTGCAAGCTTGAACTCGTTTTCTTGCAGCTTTGGCTGAAATTCTAAGTGTCAAGGAAGCCTCTGCGAGAAAGCTTTACTATGTCCACTATATTGACTGTAAGTATGCTTTAATCTTCAACCTTTTAGCTTTCAAAGATCCATAACTTTATACAGAAACACTAGAGTAACATGTTCTTGCTTGTGTTAAAAGTCAACAAGCGCCTGGATGAGTGGGTCACAGGGGACAGGCTGGACATGAAGAAGCTTCAATTTCCTAAGAAAGAAGCAAAAACACCAACCAAGAATGGCCTTCCAGGCTCCCATCCCGGTTCTCCAGAGAGAGAGGTGGTAAGTGTGCTAAACCACCAAATGTATGTCTCCGTTCCCCGAATGTTGTCTTTATACATTCAGACTTGGCTGCAATATTTACTGTTGTAAAGACAGTAGTTCACACATTTACACAATCAAATTGAGGTAATTATTCAAGTGTGTGACAGCAGGCCATATAAATAACGTATTGCTTTGCCATAGATGTACTCGTATTGTATCTGGTTCAGGCACCAATGTTAGTAGATTTTTCCATTCCTCAGGGTTTGAAAGCTTTCTTGAGTATTTGTAAAACATGCCTTCAACCAAGGCCAGCAGATATCTTTTTTATTAGACGAGTGATATTGGTCAAGTTTCACACCAGTTAGCCTTTTCACAATTATTTTTTAATGTTGCACATTTGATCTGATATTGATTCCAATTGACTGCCACCAAACCTCTTCATTTCTCATACTGTGTTGGTTGTTACTGAGGACATGGGGAGAACCTGAGTATTTGCCAGAGGGTTAATATGAATGCCAGTTAACCCCCTTCCTTTTTCTTCCTTTTTTGTTCGATTCAGAGGAAGAGTCCGGATATCAACCTACAACCTGCCACAGATCCTTCCAGAGGCAAAACTCTCCCCACACCGGTACAATTTAAATTTACCATTTCTAGTAATGACTAAGACTTTGTTTATACCTGGCGTTAACGTCAATGTTGTTGCTCATAAAGCTATCAGGTCTAGGATGACTGGTTTTCCCACTATATGTGGGACTGCATAGCATTTCCATCTCTTGTCCTGGCATCTTGCAACCCACATATTGAGACGATCTAACGCATTTTGATTGGATTTAGTTTCCACAAAAATCATCACTGCAAGAAAGATACTTCCAAAATGCGGATTTTTTCAAATGACTGTGAAGAAAGCAAGGAAAAGCTAAGCTAGCTGGCTAAGCTATGTTGGGAACATGTGATGGGTAGAAGGACACGACACTAACTTCTTCCAACTTGGGTCAAGGCAGTGGAAAAAGATTGTCGAGTTTGGTCTTTTCTACCAGTATTATTTTTAATGTCACTGGGAGGGGACATATTAGTCTCACATGAGAGAGATGCTGATCAATTTATATTGTTAATGAAACCAATAGATGAGGCAGAGGGATAAGATAACAATATCTGAAACAACAAGTGTTTAATAAATTGTACAGCACTCCCAGTCATACATGACAGCAGACTGTGGCATAAGCTGACACCATGAATTGGAAGACTTAAATAAGTGAATAATGCCTGCTGCTTTGGTTAATGTGCTTGAGTGTGTGGTTCAGTATATGGTTCTACTCAAAGTCTAAATAATATCATGTTTTGAAAGCACAGTCACGCCATGTGTTTTTAGAGAAAATATTGATGAAAATAGCCACTACACGAAATAAAACCTTATAGTTTCTTAATTTAATTTCATCAAAAATGTTGAATACAAAAATGAAAAATACTAGAAAACTAATTACTACTAAATGTCTTTTAAGGAAGTGTCACCAAGCATTCTTAATTAAGTGCAACATGATGTTGATGATGATGTTGTAATTTTCTTGCATTTATTTAATACAAATTTGTTTTGTTTATGTTGTAGGATATTGTTGATTAGGCTAAACATGAATGAATCCTTCTTACTGCATCAAAAATGACCACTTCTTTATTTACAAAACTCGGTACACTCATACACAGTGAGGCCAAATAGCTTTATTAAATAGATCCAATTCAGCACAGTTATGTGATCCCAGAAACATTTACCATTTTATATTATTTGTAGAACTGTCCTGATTTATTAGTAAATTTCTTCCCCTTGAAAAAAAAAAGATAATTTCTGTTTAATTTCCGAGGGTTTAAGCTGAAACGCATTGGGTGACTTTTTTGTTGTTTAATTTGATAAGGGACAAAGTGTTCATGAATACTTTTAATGAATAGGAAAATTCCTTGAGCTACATTTAATATTTTCTGTGATGGGGGAGTTGAAGACAAATAAATTATAGTCGTATTTGATAAGTCCTTCACATAAGGCTTAAAATTTACCTTGCATTAAAAACAAAAGCATAGACTGTTTTTTATTAAATTTTCGGCATTGGAAAAATATGTCCCACTTTGTCCTACATAAAAATGTAGGACATTTTATCTTCTATTTTTTTTGTTAGGCGCTGCTCACCCTAATCAGATCCTGCTGTAGAAATCCACATCTAGACAAATATAACACAATAAGAGAAGATGATTATCTAGTTGGGCAGATCATATCTGAGGGTGGTTTAACACATATTATAACCCATAGTTTGTCATGTGTAGCACTGAACTTGTCAAGTCACATTTCATCCTCAAAATTATGAAGCTAGCTTGTATTTCTACCCTCTTATGTATACAAACGATGCAAGTAATCATTAAGTTAGCTGGTACTCTGTTATTATGTTGTAATCACTCCTGTAGATCTTTGGATGGAAGAAAGGCTCTGGTTCTATGCAGATGCTAAAAAATTGCAGAAAAAAAGTTAAAGGTTTTTGATACTTTAATCATCCCCTTGGGGAAATTCAGTTGTACGGCAGCTCGCACATACATACCGTCAAAATCATAAATAATTCAAGTAATAATTAAATAAACTAATAAAAAAAAGAAGCAAAAACCATAAAAGTGCAATGTCTTGTCACATGTCAATTAGCATTGTAGGTGTGACACAGACCTCTGAAAACAGGTTTTAGCTCTGGTGTAGACTCTGTCTGATGCATCTTAACAGCTGGTCTAAAGAGGATGTAATCTGATATGGAGAGAGGCAAAACTGAACACATGCATCTTGTGTGGCTAAATCATTTGATTTGAAAAAAACCTCTGAAAGATTGAATAGTTTGTTCTGTCCGGACTCATTTAAAGTTAATTCCTGACCACATTTGTTCCTGCAGAAGAGGAAAGTAGAGACCCCCTTGGCGACTCAGGTATTGCCAGCCACCCCGGTGCCCTCCCTGCCAAGTTCAGCTGAAGTCTCTCTGGCATCTGTTTTTCCTGCCGTAAGAGAGACTAACATCTTCAAGACCCGCGAGGACCATGACCAGCTGTCCTCACTTACAACGGTAAAGAGAATTGTCTAGGATTCATCCGACCTGAGATATTTTATCGTTTGCTAGTAACTCAATGATTTGTAATGACAGAACGGCACGACCCGACGACTCATCCCCTCCTCACAACCTGGGAGGAAGAGAAAAGCTAATTGTGGGGCAGCTGATGACGTATGTACCTGATGTTCCCCTTCACCTTTACAACCAGCTTCGCATTTTCTCATTTCGAATGTCGACCTTACACCTGAGTTTGCATGATTTTATTCTTTTATTCTGAGTTCTTCTACCCAGAACACAGTGGCACTCTCAAATATTAGACAGTAATTTGAGTTTGTGCACAGAGGCTGAATGATGGCTTTATCCTCTTCACATATATGTCATTATTTTTCATCTATTCCAAAGACTAAAATTACCACAGAAACTGTCTTTGTGATCTGAGTTTAAGTTATGTTAATTGTAGAAATCGAATATCAGATTTAATAATGGTACAAAAGAAAAGTAAAAACATATTTTTGCATACTTTGCAATCCTTTACTCTTTGCTCATGATTATTCCCCAATGAGTGTATCCCTATTCATATTCTTGACATTTTGGCAAAACCCTGTACAAGTCAGTCATTTTAATTCATTAATTGAATTAATGTTGATAATTCTGTACATCACTAATCAATGGGCTGTTCCATTTCATGTTTCTGGGCCTTACATTGATGTTTAAGTTCTTAAGCTTTAGTTTCGTTTTTGTTTTGTTTAAACTTAACGAATCAATAATTAATCACATGTTGACACAGCACACCAGCAACAAGTCCTTTATATGAATTATAATTCCTAAAATCATTTCTCCAGTGATTTATTTTCATGTTCTGTTTGGAAACATTTTTAATTTGATGGGACCCATTTGATTGATGCAATTGTACATTCTTGAATTTAACAACTATATTATACATATACATATATTTTGACTTGAGTCATTCGTGACAGTATTACACAAAACACTTCAAATTAACTTAATTATATCTTAAAATTTTGACCGAAAACAATGGCAGAAGATATACATATGGAAAAAACGAATGTCGCTAAGTAAGCCCGAAAAACCTTGCAGTTCAGCTGTCAAATGGATTTTTTAAATTAAATTTTAAAATTTTAATTGAACTCTGCCAAGTTATCCGGTAAGATATTACTGTATTACTACCCAGGATTACCAGAATTGCTGTCCTGCTCCTGATGAACCTTCCCTCCAGTGCACACTGAAATTGAGATTTGTTCTCATTCATCTCCTGAATCGAACTGTTCTGTGTAATCAGGAAAGTATTTACACCCCTCTGTAGTTTCCAAAAGACTTTACCTTTGTGTTTTTTTTTCTAATAGATGGTAAAGGTTTTGCAGTATAACAAGCCTCAAAGTGCCAGTGTCTTTCTACCACCACCAGAGGTCTGTTTTATTTCCTCTTATTGCTCATCGATTGTGTTTTCCAAATTGTGCTGTAAATTAGTGGGTTTAATAAAACTTGGAGGTGCTGCTTACCTCAGACCCAAGTTTACTCCTTTTGATGTACAGTAACCATAACTCTACATGTTAATTTGTTAAAGAAATCAAAATGTGTGAAATTACATCATTCCATTAAATCAAAT
>VRLP01008478.1:0-16569 GCA_009660295.1 Lophius piscatorius
CCCCCCCTCTTTTCCTGCGCCCCTCCCTCCCTTTCCCCATCCCTCCGCTTTGAGGTATCCGTTTTGCGGGTGCCCCCCCCCCCCCCCGCCACCAGCGCCACCACTCACACACACCCACGCACACACACGCAGACACACACTCTGGCAAAATGTATATCCAAATATATATGTCTGTTCTACATGTATTCAATTTTTTCCGATCGCTCTCACTTCACCTCTCTCCCTCCCTCTCTCCTCTCACTCACACTCTCTCTCTCCCTCTTTCCCTGTTCTTTTGTTAAAATTCAGTATATGCAGCCCGTCACCTAGCAACCATCAACCTCCCTCCCTCACTTTCTCTCTCTCTCCCTCGTTTCTTCCCTCCTCCTGCCCCCCTCTCTATCACAGGCGACACGTGTTGAATGCTAAACTTAGCGGTCCAAAATAAAATTAATAAAGGGATGGGCGCTCAGTATCTCTGCCTTCTACCCTCGCGCCCTTTCATACTGCAACATAAATATTTACCACATCCACTCAGCCCAATTATTACAATCCCCCCCCCCCCCCCCCCCCCCCCCCCCCCCCCCCCCCCCCCCCCCCCCCCCCCCCCCCCCCCCCCCCCCCCCCCCCCCCCCTCCCTTCCAAACCAAAAATTTTCACCCCCCCCCCCCCCCCCCTTCTTCACACCCCCCCCCCCCCCCCCCCCCCCTCGTTTCACTAATCCATCCGTCCATTCATCCTTACATCCATGCACCCATCCATCTCTTACTCCCTCCCTGCCCGTTTTCTTCCGCCTCTTATCGCCTCTTTCTGCTTCCCCAAGCAAAACGGAGGCGCCAAACCAGCGTCCGTGGATCCACATGTGAGTGTCACCCCGCACGCTGCGTTTTTTCTTGCATGGAGAGCTGCAGTGTGCTGGTGTGTACGTGGTTGAGTGCGCGCGTTAGTGCATGTGGACGAGAAATCTATACTACAGTAGGATGACAGTGATCATGTGTGAGCAGCTTGCAGAGAGTGAAGGAACATGCAGTAACAAAAAACTGCAGCTCAGACCACCAGATCCTTGTGTTTGGACCTTGAAATAAAGTAATCCTATTAACTTTTTCTCAGCCATTTTTGAAAAGAATGATTTTATACAATAATTTAGTCCAGACGGTGTAAAGTACAGCTACATCAAATTTAGGGTGTGATGATATCTTCTCCAGGGTCATCGTCTGTTATGTCTTCTGTGATCTTAGTAATCTTAGATCTGCAGAAATCAATGAAGCAATCGTCTGCCTCAGATCATCAGCAGACAGTGACCAGACTGCTCAGTAAATGATTTTATGATTAGGTTTTACACTTTTCATCACTTCTTTGATGATCACACACACTGAAAGACACGCATAGACAGTACATGTGTCACAAACACACTCAAACTGAGTGCGGGTGACCACGCTGTAGGACAAGTAGGACAAACAGTCTCATTGTATTGACAGAAATGTGTCTAAGCCCTGGAGGTTTGATAAATAATGGACGCGCACCTTTCTTCCTTCTTATTGAACAATCACCAACATGAAATGAGGCTGATGCTGTCGAAGATAACATGCCAAATGTTGTGTGTGTGTATGTGTGTGTGTGTGTGTGTGTGCGCGTGTGCGCCGCCACCTCTGATGCTGATCCTTCTCATTAACGCGGTAAATCAAAAACTTTTACATGGATCCCGTTCAAATTTTATACCCACATAGACCTTAGTGTGAGGAAAAACTGGATTAGTGTTGGGACACTAGCGTGAGATCTATCTCTAATAGTTTTTGGTCCTCAATTTCTCAACTGTAAGTTCGATTTAGTCAATGTTTGGTGCATATGAATTGACTCCAGGAGATCTATCTTAATATCATATTTTACTCAAATAGTTCATATTTTACTCACTAGGGGGAGTCATTTTTAATGAAAAACACTTGACTTCATGACTTCACATCTAATTTGAGGCGTTCAATAAGGGGGATTGCTTTTAGAAGGCAGATAATTGGGGGCTTTTTGGTGCTATACCCTCGCGGTCGGACACACCAACATAAGCGTAGTTTGTCCTGGGTTTGTAGTAAATTATAATTACCATAGATAACAGGAGTTCATTATTTATGCTAATATAATCAAGAATGAGTTTTATGAAATGTCAAAACAATGCACAAATCTCAGTTTCAGTATCTTAAAACCTGGGCAAAATTAAACTACGTGAATGACTAAATTAGTAGATGTAATAAATGTTGTTGTTTAAGGAAGAAAACATTCTGGTCAACTGCATGTTTACTCTGTAATCCTGATAGTGATGGACCCGGAAAACTGTTAAAAGAAGTATGAAAACAGTATGAATGGATTGATCCTTTTACACTAGTCAACTGATTAAAGTACGAAGACAAAGATATTAGATGTTCAAAATGATAAACTTTATCTTTTTTTGTACATATGCACTAATTCTGAAGTAGATGCCGCCAACATTTTCACAGCAAGATTAAAGATTGTGAACGTTGTGAGACACTCTAAGAGCTCTGGTTGAACAGATACAATGGTAACAGGTGATCCTGGTGAAATTGGTCTCCTCAGAAGTCTCAGTTGTTCACAAGCAAGACGGGGGCAAAGGTCAACCCTGAAGGAAAAGTGTGTGGGCAACAAGACAATTCAAAGCTATGTTTGTCAATGCACTGCATTAAGGAATTTAAGGATTAAATCTACAATCATCAAAAGATGACAAGATATCTAGATTACTCTCCACTTCACCTTAATGTTAAACGTTTGTGACATTCAATCCCACAGGTAGGGAAAGCATGAAATAAAAACTGACACCATTGTTACAGACATGGTTATCAGCGATGTTCCGTAGAAAATTCTATTTCCTTCCACACTTGCTTTCTAAGTGTAGTCATGTTACTATATTTGTTTTGAATATTGTTATTTTTATGCTGCACGAGCGAACAGAGAACCCACCAGAGGCTAACTATGAGTAGCAGGTTGAAGTTAGAGAATAACTTTTATATTTTGCTTTCTACCATTTGAGAGAGAAGATGGAACATGGACATTTACAAATGCAAGTTAATAACATACGAAGCGAAAATACCACCAACATCTTCTCTGAGCTCCGACATGGACTGATTCAAAGTGTAAAAGTCTGTATGGTCTGATAAATCCAAATCTTTCTAGAGAAATGTTTTCTAGAACTCATGAACTCGCTCATCAGATCATGCACGTTGATGTCAATGTGAAGTCCAAAACAACATCCCCTCTGATTGTAGGGGGGTGGGGGGTTGTTTATGAACATGGCACCATCAATAGTGATGTTTGGTACATAGTATTTAGTAAAACATGCTTCCACACAATATTTTTTTCAGAATTCCAATTCCAAGTCACACTGTTGTTTCATGGTACGACCATATCCCCCTGTTGTATTTATAAAATGTTATAAAGCTTCTTAATTTTAACATGAAATACCTTGTCTTTCCCAGTATTTAATTGAACGTAGGTCCAAAAGGATTTTCAGATCATTGAATCATGTTTTTATTTATTTTTCACACAGGATTCCAATATTTCTGTTATTGTTTGTTATCAGGGTTGAACCACAAAGCTGGATTCTACCATTGAAATTCAGACAATTTACACACCGACCAATGCAACAAAAAGGTTTTACTTTTAATATTATCATCTATCTATTTATTTATTTTTTGTAAATTCTAAGAACAGGTTTGACTCCTTTTATCCTACCAACACTTCAAAAGTGGAAATGATTAAATGTAATTAAAACGATTAATTGAGAAATACAATAGTTGACACAACAAAACACAGACGAGCATACTGATTTTGCGACACCAGTTTGTGTCCATCCTTTAGCCTTTGCAATTAGATCATACAGGGGATTTAAACACTTAAGAAAACAAGCTGCTTCTTCGACCTTTTTATGTCGCTAATTTTTTCAGATTTGGGATTCACTCCATGTGGTTATTAACTTTAGGATGCAGCCGAATAAGCTGGTCTGTGTGTCATGGCCCAGTTATTAGGCCCCTGATGATGCACAAACAGTGATGACCGCTGGTTCAATGGTGTGTTCACTGTCGCTGCTATGATATTATAGGCCAGATAGCCAACAGCTCTTCATATTCTCTGCCGCACAGAAGAGGTGAACCAGCTGCTGCACTCTGCATATTACTTTTGCTATCTGTATTTGCCACATGTATTCATCTTCATTTACATTCATCAATCAATTCATCATCACAGTTTGCGCCTGTGCCACTCTCCCGCTGTCACTTCCTGCCTGTCTCTGGGATAGTTTCTCTCTTTTGTGGTGGGCCTATGTAGATATTGGAGTGGTAGCATTCGGGGTTATGAGGCATGTGATGGTATGTGTCATCACTGTATTTACTCCTCAGTGTGAAGGTATGCGTCTCCACAATCAATGCATTATGTCTTCTATATTAAATAAGAGTTACAGTAAAGGATGGTGTTTTCCTACTGGTGGAAATGAGGCTGAATGTATTGCTGAGGTGCATTGCTTTGCTTTTTTCCACTTCCTCTTAATGTGTACTAAGTGTGTAGTACTTCTATGTGTGAGTGTGTGCATGTGTTTGTGTGTGGGAGAGTGAGAATTAGAATTTTGTTGTTTAGTTTAATCTGATGTGACTGGGCTCCCTTATTGTTATTTACGCATCCATATAGATCAGAGCAAACAATCAAATATTCTCTCTCTCTCTCTATCAATCATTTTCTGTATGTTTCTATCTCTCTCTCACACACACACACACACACACACTCACGCACACACACACACACACACACACACACTTATATGTTTATATTATTTTTGAAATATAACAAATGCCATTCTGCTTGATTTGTGGTATTTATCCTTCATGGAATATGCAAGTCATGTATGGAAAATACTTTTTTTGTTTAGTTAAGGAAAGGGTTAGAAAAATGTAGTCAATGAAATATCTATCAAAAAACCCCTGAACATATTATATTTAATCTAGAACTAAATAAATACTTAAAAAGACAAATAATCACACAGAAAATAAATCCAAATTTGAAAAATCTCTTTATTAAAAAAAGAAGAATATACTGGTAGGGGGAAAATGTATTGGACCCTTTCCTAGTTTTCCTCTATTGTTTTTGTTTGTTTGTTATTGTGTGCAGCTAATACTAAATTGACACAGTCCTTCAAACAGAATTTAGCATACAAAAAAGAAAACCAGGGCAAACACAAATGTTTTAATTGATTACCACATTCATTCAACCAAAACAGTTATCTAACATGAAATGGGGCAAGCTTTCAGGGCTGGGTCAGGCAGCCTACTGGAGTACGTTGCTGCAGACAAATATTACATCCCTCCTCCTCATCATTGGCCAACAAGCTCACCTGTTCCTAATGGGAGGTGTGGTTAAGTGGGAACAATGTCCCTGGTCTCCCTCTCCCTACCGTGTGCCGCTGCTCTGCACTCTTACTGCTAACTGTACTGTCAGCCCCACCAGCATCCGCCTGTAGGCTCCGATACCCGTCACTCCCTAAGAACAATTTCCATGAAAATATCTGTTGGGCGTGATGAGGTAGGAGCCTAGACACCAGACTCTGAAACTAGTGACAATGTTGTAATAAAACTAATAAAAATTTCAAACATGAGTTGTTTTAATAAAGTGGGCCTTTGTTAAAAAGTATTTGCACTCTTAATCCAGGCGCACACTGTGCGTTTTCAATCCGTTTCCACGGTTGTGAGGCACATAATCGGGCCGACCGTTGGAGCTACTTGGGTGTCGAGCCAGACAATCGGATGGATTTCCGTCAGAAATTTTGGTCGGCCACCTTTCACACAGTTGAAGCAGAACCACAACTCGATCACCTAAAGTCAGCAGCTTCTTTGGTCTGTCAAAGTGGTGCTCTCTATCGAGTTATCACTCCATATTACAAAACATCTTTTTCATAAGCATGCCTTGCAGGTCTCATAAGCAGAACACTATGCCAAAATCAAAAGAAATTCAAGAAGAGATAAGGGAGGGACGATTGGAATTTTGAAAGGGACTTAAAGCTATTTCTGAACTGCCAAATTTTATCCAAGCGCACAATGAAGGCTGATTCAGGATGGCGGAATATTCCAAACAAACCCGAGGATCTGTTGGGTTCTTTCACCTCAGTAAAAGCCAATGTTCATGGCTCCCCTATTCAAAAGACACCAAGAAAAAATGGCGTCCACGGGAAAGAGGTGAGGCGGAGTTTGCCCCAATACACCTTAATGAAATGCAAAGCATTTTGGAAAAGATTTTATGGATTGATAAGGTCAAATTAAATCGGGCATAATGTAAAAACAGCATACCACAATAAACATTACACCTACGGTGAAGCATTGAGGTGGTAGTGTAATTTAAGAGCATTACGTTGCTGCTTCAAAGCCAGGTCAAATCAACATAATTGAAGAAACATGATTCCTGCTCTCTGCCAGAAAATTTTGAAGGAAAATGTCAGGTCACAAGTCTGTGAGCTGAAGCTCAACCCCAACTGACTCATGAAGCAAGACATTTTCTGGTTACAGTTACTGCTTCTAAAGGTGCATGAGCAATAATCACATTGCACGACACGCAATGTCAAGTTAGGTAAATTATCACCTCACAACACAACTACAAAATCCTTAGAAAGTTTAACAAGACACATGTTGTTTATTTCCCAAATACCTCTCCATCTCTTCTCTCCCCACTTGTCCGTGCTGGTGTCTGAGTCATACTCTTGGAGCTGAAAGAGGAAGGGGGGCAGAGGACTGAACCAACTGTGGAGGGGAAGTAGGTGGGGCATTTGTTAGAAAAGCATGTATATAAAGTACCAGAAATGTTGAGAATTATGATTAACTGTGTCTTTTTATGAGTGAAACAGTAAATGCATTTGTTGATATGGTCAGAGTTCTATTTACTTGACATTTCTGCTTTTTTACTTTGAAGGTTTACTGTCATTATTTTGTGTTTTATACTTCACTGTTTCATGTTTCATTTTGAGAGTTTATTCCTCATAAAGCTGCTCTTGTTTTACATTTCGCGTCATTATTAAATACCGGAAGTCGGGGTTATTATGGAATGATCATCGCTACCACCGTATCCGCCGCTGCTGAAGATGATAGTGTAAACACGAGAACTCAAAGACATGGATCATTTTCTAATTTGATATACACAAAGACTTTAGTGTCTGAAAGTATTGATTGATATTGCGAATGGTCGGTTGTATATTTCTGACACTATAGAGCGCTTTATAAACAAAGGTTTTCGGGCCAAAATTGTTCCACCTTTGATCTAATTTAGTCCAATTTTGGAACAAATAAACCAAGTCGAAGAGATCTATCTTGTATTTATCACATTTTTACCCTTATAGTTCATATTTCACCCACAAGGGCATCTTTTTAGTTCATATTTTCCTAACCATTGGTCCAATTTGGTCCAAATTTGGTGCATATGAATCGACTCAAGGAGATCTGTTTTGTATATGTTGTTTTTTAGTCTAATCGATCTTAAGTCCATCACTAGGGTGAGGTTATTCCCCCCAAAAAACTGTTTTTCGGAAACCGTTCTCCTAACCGTTGGTGCATATGAATTGACTAGAAGATATTTATCTTCTATATATCATATTTTAGTGGGGGATTGGGGGTTGTAAACGAGGACAGCATAGGTCTCTCATTAGAGTTTTTTTTTGCCATTTTATTCCCTTTATATATCTTTTTATGCTCTTACCTCTTCATACCGGTACTCTGGGGTGGAAATCCCGGGGGTGGGAGTCTCCCCACCAATAATATAATTGTAACAAATAACTATTTAATATAGTATTATTTTTATCATATAATAATTTGTATTGAAAGTCCTTAATGATATTAGTCAACGCAAACAAAAGAAGAAAGATTGTGCTCCCCCAGCACATATGGTCTCAGTGGTTTAGCCCAAACAGGAAGAAAACAGCTGCCTTGCCAGTGTGCACACATCCACACGCGATGGAGTAATCTATGGGGCTCATGGGGATGTGTCAAACATTTTTCACATGTACGTTGTTTCTGCCTACCGGATCCATTAATCAATTATTTCATTATCTGTAACCAAGTACACCCTTCAGGGTCCCGGGGGCTGGAGCCTATCCCCAGAGACAATGGGTGGGGAAGCGTGATTCACCCTGGATGAGTCGCCAGTTCATCACAGGGCAGACACGCATAGAAAGAGACAACCATCCACACTCCCATTCACTCCTAGGGACAATTTAGAGTAACCAGTTATCTTATATGAGATGTTTTTGGGCTGTTTGAGGACGCCATAGAACTTTTGTAACTGACGCTGATGCTTCATAAAAGCAGAGTACCTGGTTCAAATCCTCAAATGTTGATTTTTTTTATTTCAGTGCACTCCTACTAAGTAATATCACATTTATAGATGATTTCATGGCAATGTCAAATTGATATTAGAGAGGGAATTGTGAAAAATGTTTATGCGAAAAGACATGACCCTTCTTGGTCTTCTCCCCTCATGTTTCTTGATGACAAACTGTATGATTTATTTCACAACCTTACCTGCCTTCAAGAGCGGTGGCCAAGGGCTCCGACTGAGGATTTGTGCGGAGCCATTCTATGTGTGGCTTGCTGAGAGGCGTCTGTCAAAAAGAGTTAAGAGTTTGTTGAAAGAGTCAACTCTGTGGATAACCCTGATACCCCGCCAGCATGGGCTAAGCTGCAGAATCTTTGTTCTATGCTTGCCACCAACTTCCTTGCTAATCCCCGCCTCAGAGTCTGTATGCCAGCACCTGGCTAGACCTCTCCCACCTCTAGCTTCTAGCTAGTTAGCCATGGGCTAGCAGGCTCATGGCTAACTGCACCACCCCTCCGTGACAGCCAGCCACCAACCTGCTACCTTCCTGTCTGCTCCAGCTCCCAATCAACCTCCTGTCAGACAGACTTTGGCCATTGTCGTCATCTGTATGGGCTGGCTCTATCCCAGAGGCTAACGCCAATCGGTACCAGGACTCTCCTTTCTGGTGAGTCTGGGGTAAAAGATGGCGCCAGGGGGGCTCTCAGTTTTGTTTGTATATGGCAGAAAGCACCTTTTCCCCGCAGTTATTCGAAATTCCGGCTCAAAGAGGCTCCTACCAGGATTGTAAATGCTTGATCACTAGCAAAGATGTTTATCCTGAATTACTTTTTCAATTTGCATGGACTTGATCTCCTATTTTTGACTGAAACCTGGCTTTTTAAGAAAACATTTAATTGCAAGCTATTATCGTCAGTCTTCTTTTCTACTTTTGAACTGAATTTGTATGAGTTGGGTCTCTGCCACCTGATCATGTGCACAGTGATATACCGGCATCCAAAATATGACACGGATTTCTTTAATGACTTTTCTGAATTCTTGGCTGGAATCCTGCCAAGAATATTACCGAGCTTTAATTGTCTAAATAACCATGTCTGTTGTCCCTTTGAGCCACTTCATAAATCATTTTTAAACCTTACTGACGCTTTAGATATGGTACAGTTTGTAATTAGTTCCACTCAATAGCATGCTCTAGATCTGGTTTTATCACGTGGCCTACCTGTTTTGAATGGTATTTCACTTTGTCTTCTTTGACGACTGTTTTATTTGGTATCTTTCTTCCCTGTGCAGTCAAATGTGCGCTCCGGTCTGCGGTTGCGTTGTGGTTAATCCCACCACTGCTGCT
Organism: Lophius piscatorius; assembly: GCA_009660295.1. Classification (NCBI taxonomy): domain Eukaryota; kingdom Metazoa; phylum Chordata; class Actinopteri; order Lophiiformes; family Lophiidae; genus Lophius; species Lophius piscatorius. Next base: position 9,668 of record VRLP01008478.1, read on the forward strand.
CAGTTCTCTTTTTAACCATGCCATTCAAGGTGACAGTGGATCCAGATCTAGTGCCGAAAATTTAACCTCAACATGTTTGTGAGGTTAAATTTTCCATACTTGGCAATGTCAAGTATCATTGACACTGTTGACATTCACTTAAAACCAGGTTTCCCCGATTTCCTAAACCTAAATGTGAACCCTGTGCAAATGACAAGACTTGTGCTGCGAGCATAGAAGGCAGGAAAGCTCAATGCAAGGAAGAAAGACAAGCTGGAGATGTCTTTTGATATACTAATAGACAAATGGAGAAGATATCAGAGGATTGTTGAATCTGAAAAGACAAAACGTTTCTTTGATATCACTTGAAATAATTGTCAAAACCTCAAGTTCTTTTTAAAACGAATAACCCTTTTTCATTGACAAGATTAACACCGTGAGAGCAAACATTTCACTCCCCTTTTTTGACCCATCTCTAACTGTGACCTGCTCCACCGTTTTCAACCAGTTTGATTCTGTCTCTTTCTTAGCTTTAACCCCCAGCATGTCCCACAGACATTGTCCCGCCTCACCTTTTCAAAGAGGTGTAGGATAACATTGGACATGATATCCATATAATTACAATCAGCAGTCTCGCTTCAGGGGTTTTACAAGCCTTCTTTAAACAAGTAGTGGTCCTACTTGTTTAAAGTTGCTGTAAACACTTCTGGATTACAGCAACGCACTTCATATTGGCATGAGCCAGACGCCCCTCACACCTACAGTTGGAAAAACCACTGCTGCTGGATTTTTAAAAGGCATAAATAAGCTAGAACACGTTCCCCTTATTCTAACCTCTCTCCACCGGCTCGCTGTGTATTCTAGGATTAATTTTAATATTTTGCTTTTTTTTAAACATTTGATTGGGTTGCCATCATCTTGCATCTCTGACCTCTTACAAACACGAACTCCCTCGAGGTCACCGAAATCCACTGCGCACCTGTTTTTCATCGTCCCTTAGACAAGGCTGAAGTACAACAGCTTTTTCTATTGCAGCTCCCAAACTACGGAATGAATGCCAATAACCTGCATTTCATATTTGAAACTTGTTATTACATTAGAAGGACATGAAATGTATGTCTTATATTTTGGAAACGATAAGCTTTAAAAGGAACTCTATTTAACACATTATATAATAAGCCTCTCGAGGCCTTGACCACTGTCGATGATGTACCCTCGTACCGTTTAATAGGGCTCTCCTCCTTGAACCGACTCAACCACTGAGCTACTTTTGTAGCAAACAAACAAAAGAAAAAGTAGGACGAAATGACGCCATGGTCCCCCAACTAACCCAGATCTGCATTTGCAGCCTTTTATACCTGATGTGCAACCAGATATACCTAGTTGCACATCATGATAATAATAATGTTGATAATTACCGTAAATTATGGGGTTATAATTAGCACTGCATGAATAATTATCATATAATATTGTAAATGAACCTTAGTAACCTTCCAAACTTTCCACCCCCACACAAACCACAAAGGTAGATAGATTTGAATGTAATTTAGCGCAAGTAATGAGGTTGAGTGAAACATCTTTCATAAAATGTATGTTGCTGTTGTTTCTGCACTCAGACCTGATAAGAGTAAATATATGTTGGTTACAAGGGGGGAGGCAGGGATTGTTAGAGGGCTTCCATTGTTTCAGAGGAGCGGAGTCAGATATACCCTTCCTGAGATTGAATTTGACATGTTCCCACAGGCCGAATGTTGCAGTGCTACATTTGGCTCGGGGCTGCTGAGAGTCAGGGCTGCACACTTAACTTGTTGAAATATATTCAATGGCCTCAATCACTGCCACAAATCATGTGATGTATTTGCATTACTTAATATCAAAGGCTTATTAATTCATTGAATTTGTTTAGTTTTGGAGTATAATACCAGGATCAGAACTATTGGGATCACGTTCTGATCCTACATGTGGGGCTTTGTGTATTATGTTGCTCTGTTTTTTTTTAAAATAAAACCAGCGTTTTTATTTCGTGTTTTAAAAAATGCACACATTCATATGTCTGCATTCTGAAACGTAACATTCATCGTTCACATCGATGAATGTGAATGAAAATGATTGAAAACTGTAATATACATGCCAGACCAGTTGTTAGAATGACCATTTAGCGGCTGGATGATGCCCCAAAAGTGAGAAACACAGGAATCAACGTCAAACTTCTGAAGTCTTGCTTGCCGCAAGGACTTATTTAAAATGGCGCCCTTTAATCCTTTGTGACTGCATGACCTAACTGGATGCTACCAATTACAGGTGTATTCCTAAAACATCAAAATGTTAAATTATTATATCCTGTATATATATTTAATATAATTTACCAGTTTATCTACAACATGCTGCAGTATTTGACCATCACATTTAACACATACCTTTATTGGCAATGGGTAAATAAATGAAAACCGAACTACCAAAAAACCCCTCCTCTCCTACCACATTGACTGTCCTGGAACCTTGAAACAGTGCCAGACCTCCGTTCTAGGAGACATGGGACAGGTGAGTGTTTGTTAGATAACTTCACATAATTTTCCACCTTAATGCAACAGCGCTCACTTGACGACAATATTCCAAGAAATATATGTTAATATATCACAATGTTATTTCAAATAATTTTATGTGCAGCTATAGTGTAGGACCCCTTTCTGTTTCCTGTTCTGTAGGTGGAACCAGGCACCTGCTCCAGCTCCTGACAGGCCTTGCAATCAATTAATAAATTCTTCAAACATCAAAGAACCCTTCATTACGCCAGTAGTTGTTACCACACTTTTTAAAAATCAACACCACAGCATTACATGACATAGTTTATGGTTGTTCAGTCACATGACGCCATGCTCAAAGTTGGTTGATGTCGTCAGACTCAATACAACAGGTTCTGAAAAAAACAGGGTTCCAGATGGCGACTAAAATTAACACCAGTGCGATCAACTTTTTTACTTTTTTATTTTACCTGGTATTTCCTGCCAGTCAACACTGGCGACCATTGAGATACTAATATACAATATATTTGGTATTTCCCACTAATTTCTTATTTATTTAATTACCAAAAAGTGACTTGCGACTCTGATAATACTAAAGTGTGAACAACAAAGCAAGTCAAAAAAATGTTTCTCTTGGCAGGAGTTTTCACCAACGTGACTACAAGCAGCTCATTTCATAGAAATATAAGACATGATGTGTTCAATGTCTATACAGTAACAACAAGTTTCAGGCGAAGAAGAATTGTAACCGTCATCAAGATGTGTATAATCTTGTAAAATGTAGTTTTTGGTGACGAACTTGAATAAAAGTTTTTTGAAGGACCAAATTCTCGATGATTTCATGAAAATATCAAATCGATATTAGAGAGGGGATTGTGAGAAATATGAAATGACCCTTCTTAGTGTCCCCCCGACACTGAAATTAGATTTTCGCCCCTGCCCATAATATGGTCACAATATAGAGGTATTTTGTAAAAAATAATGGTATATGGGATTTTATCCCAATTGCGTGGGGATAAAATAATAACATTATTATTATTATTATTATTTTGAATTTATTTTCTTCTTATTATTATTATTATTATTATTATTATTATTATTATTATTATTACTATTATTATCATCTAACCATTGTGAACTGCGTTGAGTTTTGTTTATCATGCATTGTGAGTGTGACTTTTTCTCATGTCACTATTCCCATCAATACAATCAATGTGCTGGTGATTAGATTAGATTGATTACTAAAGTGAAAAATACAAAAGGGGGCACAAAGTTCATCATCGCTTCAGCCTCCTAATTTTAATGCACCAGATAAATGCATTTAACTTTAAATGGTAAAAAAATTTCCTCCAGGGTAGCATGCCCCTGGACTTGACCTTGATTTAACATTTTACTCTGACATCGATCTATTTTATATCCTGAAAATGTAATTTTGCTCTTAAATACTTTGGGTTTAGGAGCCAATGCTACCTAGATATATATTTTTTTGTCTGGACCCATGTTTAAGGTTTACACAGAAACAGCGCTGGTAGCGTTTTCAAAAGATTACAGGCTGTAATATTTTTCCAAATTTGGGTTTTCAGGCTTCCAAAACGACACTGTCTTTTGAGAAAAAGGCCAAACCGCAACAAAAACTTATTGTACTGTACAAAAGTGTGTAAGGGGTCCTTTGGGAGCTGGTTGGATGGGATGGAGACAGAAACTGATGAGGCAGAGTGAAGGGGTTACAAAGCAATGTAATGTTTTGAAAATAGTTACAGATGGTTTCTTTGAATTCCCCCCACCGGGCTCACTGCATTATACTGTATGTTCGCATTTACTTTGAATTCATTCCCTGACACTATCTGTCTCTCCTATTTCCTCCCAATCTCACATACTTGGCAGAATGTTAAGAAACGAGACAATTGAATTTCCTTTCAGTGGCAGTATGTGGAATAGGAAAAAGTTCAGGGCCACAGTGGTAGCCTCTTCCTCACAGACACTGAACGTAGCCCTAATCCATTCCTCGGCCCTTCCTTTTCCACACATACTTGTGTCAAAACCCCCTCTATGCCATTCCTGAAATAATTAATTTCATTTATTTTTGGTGTACAAAATTTATATTCACCTTTTTTTCTGTTTCTATGCAGAACCCTGATGAATGTGCTGGTCTTGTCTGACCATTTCTGCGCTCCATGCTTGAAGATACACACAGGCTTCTGGCTGCTTGCACTAGACGTAAGGTCTCTCCCTCTCTCTCTCTCTCGCTCCCTCTCTCTCTCTCCCTCTCTCTCTCTCTCATAGATTCCCATATACACAAAGGAATAATGCAGGCTTTAGGTTAGATTTGTATTTGTTATCTTTTTCTTCGCACACAAACTCTGCAGAGACAAAAACATATTTTCTCTCTCCTTCAGGGACATGAGCCTTGTTCCTTGTTCAGATTAATGATGACATTTAAGAACAACGAAAAATTTCAAATAACATCTATAATTCATTCGTGAACATACGTTCAGCAATGTATGGAGTTCAATCTATACTGCTGAGCTAATGAATATGGAGAAAAGCTTCAAATGAATTATTCTTTTTTATAATTGGAGTCCCAGGACTTGATTACTAGGGCAAGACGCATGTGTGTGTTGAAGAGTGTGTGTGTGTGTGTGTGTATATGTTTGGAAAAATTAATGAAAGCGTTAGCACTAATACTTGATACTAACACCAGCCTGTTGTGTTGGGGTGATGCACTGATTAGACCGTTGTCTGGCGTTCTTAACGATGTTGGATGAGGTCTCACCTCCCCTACTGGCGTGTGCGAGTTTCCCAGTGGAACACAACATGACAACATGAGATTGGGATTCAATGGGAGAAGTGAACTTTATGTTTCATCCAGGTGTCCAGAGGATTCGCTTCCATCATCTAACACACACATTTAAAGCAAAAAAATGCATATACACACATAGAAACCACATTACCCCCTGGCAGCAGTCTTCTAGTGGTATCAATTACAGAAGCCAAGGAGCTGCTCCAATCAATGCGGAGCAGGAGCCTGATACTCCACTACAAGGCCATTAGGCCTGATCTTACATTTGAACACAGAAGAGACAGACAAATAAACATACATTCCAAGACCCTGTAGTCATTTGAAACACACACTACACATTGCGACACACAGAGATTTTAGCAAAACAACTAGCCTCCTTTAGTCTGCGGTGCCACTTGAATCTGGTAATGTTTGTTTTTGGAGGAACTCAATTAATAGAGGACAATAATGGAATGTGTGCTTTCTGCTTCGCTCACTGCTGTTTTTCTCTCTTCTCTCTCCATTTGTTGGACTGGAGTCTGACCTAAATACGTCAGGTGTGTGATGATTGGACCAAAAGGAGATCAGATGTGTCCGGCGGGTGTGTCATGATAGTGGCTGGAAGGGGAGTTAAACAAAGGATCCCCTGACAGAGAGATGCTGGTACTTTCCGTACTTTATGATGATAAAACCTGGAGCTCAGGAACCAGTCAAACCTTATCTTTACAAACTGATCAATTTTCCTATCTTAAAATCTTACTCAATGTCTTACCTTTTACCCTGCTGCCAGATGAAAAGGCTGCAGAACATCAGTTCTGTGCCCACCAACAAAATCACAACTAATCCAGGCCCATCATTCACACGCTTGAAAGGGACACCAGAGAACCTTTGACCTTGGCTTGTGACAACACCTTGAGATTGCAAAACCTGTAATTCAGCGATGGCAGCTGGCCAACAGGTTAATGACCTGCATTTTTTTCCAGATTATTACAGGGGAATAGTGCTCACACACACTCACACACACACACTCTCTCTCTCTATTTTTAGCAAAGACTCACACGGACATGAACACAGCCGAGGCAGGAAACAGAGGTTAAAGAATGCCTCGGCAGTTTTCTAAGTGCACCCATTCATTTTTCATTTAATGATGTGAGGGGTCTTGATAGATGTAAGCACCATGATGAAGTCCCCTCGTATTCCATCACCGGCTGCTCCATAGTCTTCCAGGACACAAAAACAGGATGGGCTTCTCAAACCAGGAACAGAGTTTTTGAATACTTCCATCAGTTTAAATAACTGAACCTCTTCCACATCTGACTATTGTCCTCAGTGATCAAAGATGTTTTGTTTTTTTCAAATTATACAATTAAAAAGTAAGAAAAGTAATGATCTTATTGATTTGGCATAGGTTTTTTGTTGGATGCCCTCCCTGATACACCATTTATCCGGGCTTGGGACCGGAACTAGAAGTACTGACTTTTGAACCCTATGTGGCTGTTTGGAAAAATATATATATAACAAATATATATATATATATATATATATATATATATATATATATATATATATATATATATATATATATATATATATATATATATATATATATATATATATATATA
>VRLP01008479.1:0-16558 GCA_009660295.1 Lophius piscatorius
TGGTTTATGATGTAGTAGATGTAGTGGTTTATGATGTAGTGGTTTATGATGTAGTAGATGTAAAGGTTTATGATGTAGTAGATGTAGTGGTTTATGATGTAGTAGATGTAAAGGTTTATGATGTAGTAGATGTAGTGGTTTATGATGTAGTAGATGTAAAGGTTTATGATGTAGTGGTTTATGATGTAGTAGATGTAGTGGTTTATGATGTAGTGGTTTATGATGTAGTAGATGTAGTGGTTTATGATGTAGTAGATGTAGTGGTTTATGATGTAGTGGTTTATGATGTAGTGGTTTATGATGTAGTAGATGTAAAGGTTTATGATGTAGTAGATGTAAAGGTTTATGATGTAGTGGTTTATGATGTAGTAGATGTAAAGGTTTATGATGTAGTAGATGTAAAGGTTTATGATGTATATATATATGGAAGTCGCAATACACTTGAGCAAGAATGAGCAAATAAAGAACTTTGACGTCTAGAGATGCCATGGCAACTTTAATACATTAGAATGATGATATAAAGAATTTATAAAGATTTTGACATAACACATTTAGAACCTCTTCTCCTTCATCTTCTTCTTCCTCTTTGTTGACATCGTTTGAGTTGCATTACTGCTGTCATGCAATAGTTCTTAGGTCATAAAATTCGCATTTTTCTTCGAGGTTCTTAAAATCTGCTCAACATCCGGCAATAATAATGGGAAACAGAGTTCCGTGCTTTTATTATGAAGGCAGACATCCTGTATGATCCTGTTTCACTTCCGCGAACTTGATTCCATCTTTTCCGCTCACCGAGATAAGGGATGCGCTCAAGTGCGCATCCGGAACCTCCTCCGACTGGTTCCAGCACAATGTTACCGAATAAAAAGCAACAAGACGTCAACGTTTCTTGCACGGTCATCGCTCACGCGGGAGTCGATATTTCTTCTCCTCTGGGGACGGAGGTCAACAGCGGACTTTCCAGCAAACTTCCCAGCGGACCAGTGAACTCCAGCAGGTAGCGTCCACATATTTGTCCGCACACAGGTGAGTGTGAGCGGGGGGCGATTCGGGGTCACCCGCTGTGTGTTTCGATCTAACTTTTCCTCTTTTTGTAACTGCCGTCGGTAATTCCCTGCCAAAATTAACAAAGTGTGTTCAAGTGCTAGAAATATATTTAAATGTAGATTACAATAAATGTCAATGATAAGAGGTGGATACTGGTTTATTTATTTTCTAATTGTTTTAACACATTTTATGCTCCTGTTTTTATGTTTGATGGAGATGGAGTAATAAATTAAAATCAGGGTTGGTGATCTGTTTTAGTTGAAATACTCACACTTTTGTGATTTAAAAAAAGTTTATATATAAACATACATATTATATTGTACGTAGGTATTTCTTCTATCTGGAATATTTCTGCACTAATATGGCCAAAACAATCATCTCTTTTATGTTGATCAATATTTATGTCACTATTTCTATTATTATTATTATTACCTCCTTGGCAGAGGTAATATTTTCACTCCTGTGCCTTTGGTTGTATATTTTTCTGGTTGTTTGTTTGTGAACAACATAATGGAAAAGCTAATAGATGGATTTGCATGAACTTTTCCCCGGAGGCAGGTTCTGACATCCTACAGGTGTTTACATTTGGTGACGTTACGTGTTTTGCAGGTTTTAGGATAAGGTAGAATAATAAACCACGATGTGGCTGTTGCTGTCTTTGATTGCTTTGATGTTGACTTCAGAGCACAAAGGGAGATGAATTTGGTGACTGTGAATCCGCTCAGTAATCAGATTGATGGGGCCACCTTTGACCTATCGGGGCCTCGACCGGGCGGGGGGCACTGTGATCTGATGGCGCTGAGGGACCCGCTGCGGTGGATTAACACGACAGATGGAGATCGATAGTCTGATAACCTGCAGACAAACAGTAACGCCACCTCAGCACGCCGCTTCATCATCACACTGAAACAGGAAACCACTGGTTTGAGTGAGCTGCGTCAATCTTCTGACCCCCGCCGACGCGGGGTCGCTCCAACATCTCAGCTCTGACGGTGGAGACTGCAGGCTGAAAGCGTGATGTTGAGGAGGAAATTACAGCGCCAGAGACTCAGTCATCACGACGCGCCGCCTGTTTGATGATCAATCATCCGGACGTCAGACTGAGACGTCTGATGGGACGCTCAATTCCTGTGTGTGCGAGTTCTGCACCGCGCCGAGGCGTCGGGGGCTTCGCTGCAGGTCCTGAGTCTGTTTAATGGCAGACGTGGACACGAGCAGCGCCTCCCACTGAAACTCATCACAGAGGCGGCCGAAGCAAGAACTGGACCCATAGTCACGTCCCCGAAAAGACAAAAGCAGCTGGGATCAGATTTTCCCTTGTGTAGCCGTCCACATTACTCTGAAAGTGTGTCTGATGTCCGACTCCAGCACCAACGTTACAGATTATATTCCTGATTATATTTACGGTCCTTTGATATTTCTGTCCGCTGCAATCATCCAGCAGGATTTACAGAATATTTCCGATGAGGCCTTCCAGTCAAGATTATGAAAAAGTCAGCCGTAGAAAGGTTCAGAGCGGGAGAAGAGTGACCGGCGGTCAGCTGTGCGTCTCCTCACAGCCGAGGACGGAGCTTGAATATTTCACTTTTCTTGTTAAGCACACTTTAATGTTCATGAAATGACTTAAAACACCCTCATCTAATCTAAGTTAAAAACTATTTTAAACTACTATCTAAGTTAAAAACTACAGACAACATTAATATTTGAGGACAGCAGACTGAATGGGACTATTTTAAAGATCTTACTGTTTTTTATACGGTGCAATAATTCTCTTTCTGACCAGAAACATCTGAAAATAGTAAAAAAAATAGCAATCTTACAGTGAAAAGAATTTTTTTTAAAACACAGATACCACCAATAAAAGGATAATGAAGAAACTGACCTGGACTCTCCTCCTTTCTGATACTATCCTTCCTCCTCACTCCAGAACATCTCAACATCCTCACCTCTGCCTCCTGCCTTTCTCCAGACAGGAAGTTTGACGGTACCGATTCAAATCTAACATGTTGCCGGTTTGGTTCTGACGGCGACACTGCTAGAGTAACTCCAGGCGGTTGTTGTCGTGCGTGAGAACTCAGCAGGATGTGAATGTCAGTTGAATCACTGACACTTCAAATTGCTCTTAATAATAATAATACATTTAATTTATAATGCAGTTTACATTTGGATCAAATCTCAAAGTGCTCTTGATCTCATTCCAGGAAACAGATTCAAACACACTGATGTGTTATTCTTGTAATGGACGCACCTTCATCCAACCTGCGTTTGATTGTCTGTGGACACACACCGTCTGTCAACAGCCCCCTGCTGCAGAAGAAACACCCTTTTAATAATCTCTCTTTAATCATACACACTTTAATCCTACACACTTGGCTAAACATGACAGACTGACCACTAAACACACTGAGTCCAGAAACGGGTTCTGAAACAATCGTCGACAGGGCCGACCGCTATTATTATATATGTATAATATATATATATAATATACATATATATATATTATATATTATATAATATATATATATTATATATATATATATATATATATATATATAATATATATATATAATATATTGTTTTATTGAGTAATCAAACATTGCCAAAGCATTTGGCTTTCCATTGCTGTTATACCTCTTTGCCTAACTTTATATAATGTACTCCACTAAATGCCGTGATGTTTTTACAGCCAAGCCATTTGAGAATGCTCAGTCAATATATGAAAAATGTATGTGATAGAAGAACAAATGGCTCCTTCTTGAATGTTGCATGCAGGAAATGACTGAAATTTGCTGGCATGTTTTAGTGCACTTCCATGAAGTCAGATGACATTATGTACAGCTGGTTGACTGTTGATGTAAACAGGATCATAATGAATATATAATTGCATAGTTTGACTATGCAAACCCCTCACTGGCAAGGAGTCTATGGTCAAAACAGACTCCTCAAAGTGGATGGAATCACCTCTGTGCCTCTGTGCTTCAAGACACATGGATGTTACTGCATCTTCTCTCTAGTATGTCCTACTTGCCCCCGTTTTTGTGTGTCCCAGAGGCCATAGCTGAAAGTATCTGAATGAATGTAATTACTGAATGTCTCGTTGGGTGAAAAAAAAATGCATCAAGAGGTTGAATTCCAATTTTAGAGTCCTAAGGTAAGACATTATGATCGGTCTCTGGCTCTGCTATAAAAAACAGCATTGGCATCCCATGACCTATTTTTCTGTTTATGTCCAAAGCGCTTCTTCCAACAATCACTTTTAATATTTTTAACATTTTTTAATTTTAACTTTAGCTACTTGATCGTCTCTGTCACTCTGTTGTACTTATATGCACTGTTGTTATTTTGTATGCACTGTACTCTGAAAGACATCCATGCTACAATCATACTTTGAACCTGGTCAGTATTTTATCTCCACTAATTTCGATCTATCCTTTCCCTTGTGCCTTTGGTTCTGTTGTATCATGGTTCTGTTGTATCATAATTAAAGTATGAGCGGAACCAATTCCCATGTTAGGAAACTGGTTGTATAAACATGGTACTGAGTATTTTACCTCATCAGTGCCAACTTAGGACAAGAAATAAGTCAACTTCTGTTACTTTACATTCACAAATTGAAGTTTAGTGCACAAGTTTAAATTCTCATACAATCTTCACACTCCGCCATTACTTATTTTCAAACATCTTGCCTGTGAGTGGAGTGGGAGGGAAGTGGTCCTATGTTATTTTTGCCCTAGTTAAAGGTGAATCTGACTATCTTGCTAAAAGTAACCCAGAAAGTCAAGGCTGGCTAAAAATGAAAATGTGTCTTTATCTGGAGGGAGCAGAACATTGTGTCATTGGGGGCCACTCAAGTTCAATGACAGCAAATTTACCCATAATGCTTGGTAACACATCACAGAGGGTCTCTCTGGGCTCCAAATTACTGCTCACATCTGCTGCTGCTCTATGCTAGGAATACCCTCAACACAACACACACACACACACACACACACATGCACACATGCACGCATGTACAAAGCCGGCCTATTTGAATTGATAAGAGGGTCATAAGTGAAATGATGATGTGCTTAAACAGAGATAAAGGGAAACATTTATGTGGCTGATTATTCTGTCAATCTTGTGAAACTGTCATGAATGTAAATTGGGCTCAGATTATTATGTATTCTATTTTGGATTCACTAAGTGGCCCGTGTACAAAAGAATTCTCAATTCTCAATGTCAATTCTTAACAGCCACCTGGCTTTGATTCCAATCTGTGGCCCTTTGTTACACTTTGTTCTCTCTCTCTCTTCCCCTGTATCCCATTAAATAAAGTTTCATTTAAAAATTTAGAACATTTTCAATATCTGGTATATAAGGTGTCAAGGCCTGATCTTTTTGTAGAATTGCTGACCAGAGAGAACATTTATCTAACGTATTAAGCATTGGTTGGTGCAGACTTGATCTGAAGCTGTAATGTGTTGTTTCCTGTTGTGATGGAGCATTCATCCCTGACAGAAGAATTTGGAGTAAATGGGGCAAATCTCCAGAAACACCAGTACGAATGGAGGAATCAGTCAATGCAGCTCTAATGTTCTTTTTAAGGTGCAATTTGCACATATCAAGACATGCATTTTTTTATTGAGCAGGCTCCGGATCAGTAATAACTGAAACGTAATGGCAGTGAAATTTTCATATTACATCGAAGTAGATAAGTTATCATCTGTCGTTTCTTAATCTAGAAAAAATATCTATATTTAACTTCCACTACCCATTAGGCACACACATTCACTTACTCTTCTAAGGTACAAAGAATGAACTTGAGGTAGTTGTGGCAATCATTTCAAAGTTTTTCTTGAAAAGATTTAATGGAATAAAGAAAAACATCAAAAGTTAAAGTTAATAGATTGTGTTCCATCTGTCCATCTGTCCTTGGTTTACTTATTGTGGTAGATGAGGCAAGTTGGCCCCAAAGTTCAAAGTAAAATCAAAATGCAGTTTCTCCACAACACCTACCTGTTGGGGACCTTATCACAGTTACAACATCAGCTATCAGTAACAACTAGCTAGCTGAGGCTGAAGCAGAACAACTGAGAATGAAGGTGTCGGCAGTACTTTCCATTGCAAAAATATACCCAATCCAACCTCACACCACAGGAGAGAATGGTTGTGACGTCTCTCGCCAAGGGTGAAAACATCATCATTCTACCAGCGGACCACAGTGATTCTCAAGAAAAAGGTTATAGACTGCTTACAAAAGGAGAAGGCCCTGGACGTCAAGCATAATACCGACTTTATCCTGGGGAAACCACACCTTGTATTTATGTACATCCTTATGTATTTTTACACAAAAATACAAAAGGAAGTAACTCCACTCCGGCCCATTGTGGGCAGTATAAACTCTTTCACCTACTACAACTGAACATCTGACAACAATCCTCGCACCCCTGGTTGGAAAGACCCCACCTCAATTCTTTGTGAATAAGCTTCAAAAACTCCAAATGGCTCCAGATTAAACAATGGACTCATTCAACGTTGTCTCCCTATTCATGTGTATTCCCACCTCGGACGCAGCCGACGCTGTCAGGAAACGCTTCTTCTGCAAGACAGCACTCTGTTGGATAGAACCACCTTCACAACAGTGCAAGAAGAATTCCAGAATTTTCCTCTGCCCAGCAATGGTCTCCAGTCCTGCGGTATCCCAAAACTTTCCCTGACCAGATAAGATACAGTATATAATCCTTTCAGCAAGTCAAAACTCCAAGCAGTAAGAGTCACCCTCTCATGTGACTGAGAGGTTAGGGCTCCTCTCTGATCCTTGGAGCTGTGTGGCCTAGGTTATCAGGTCTGGTTGGATCTCCATTGGCAAATTGATCTCAAGGGAAGGACAAGACATGGAAGACACCAGTGTATTGGCTACAAAGTTGTTGCAACACCTCTGTCCGGTGAAGGAGACAAGGCCCCCTTCTGGAGTCAAAAATGGAAAGGTAGCTCGTCAGCAAACATTTGGTTGGCGGTACTTGAACCATAGGATTTGACCCAGCACAGCTTGAATAAGCTTTACTAAGCCTTCGTCCTGTGAGCCCACAAACTGTCATGATGTCTGGGGTCAAGCGCAATGATTTCCAGGACATTGGTAGAGCCAAACAAACCATCTGTACGAAGTCCAACTAAGTTTATGATTATGAGCAGCTTTAAGTTTGTAAATGTTTATATTTGTGATTGATTCATGCACAAGAATGCACATCTAGTCAGAAAATGTGATAACAAACATACAGTAGATGTTTACATGTATGCTTTTAAATGTGTTCACTAGTAGAATAGACACAATGCATCAATGATGTCAGGTGCGTCTCCATGTACAGCTTTTTAAAGTCGGTAACCTCATTCCGTTAATCAACTTAATAATGCAATATTTTGAAAGATTCGGTAGGAATAACATAAAAGAAAAAAATAGACTCCGATACAATCAATCCTCATCACAAAGATTTAATTAACACAGTCAAGCATAGCAGTGCTGATTCTGACTATGTACTTGCTTAATTTTTAATCAGTGTACATTAATCTAACACTGATTATATCTAAAGGATATCACAGTTTGATGTCACAGTTTGTTTAAACAAACACACATTGTATTAAACGACTACCTTTTGGTTCCTGGGACAATCTACATTTCCTGAGACGCACAATATTGATAACTGCTCAATGCAATGGGACACCTCAAATCCTTTTGAATAATTCCGTTTTGGGAACATCTGGTTTGCCTTAACATGCTGATGTTCGCAGAAGTCTCGTCACATAATCCTTCTGAAACACCCTTTTTATCAATCGTAGATGTTTTATTCCTGAAAATTAAGTGTTCTGCTGATTAAATTCTAATTATTGAGCCGCTGTGTTGAAGTCGGACACCTTCGTAAAGCAGCAAACAAAGAGAAGAAAAGTATCACATTAAGAATGCAGGGAAATGTTTTTCCACTGAGTTCAGCTCTCTCGCCGCATCAACAAAGCACTCAATTTAACATTTACCTTTTCCTCTATAAAGCCATTCCCACTATATCAGAAGCACTCAGACTCTTTGACTTTCATCAACCCGCTCTTTCTGTCTTTATCTGGTTTACCCTGATTGACCTAATCGACAAATGACATTAAAACCCTGCTAAGTCAGCATGTTTTTATCACATTTAGTCAAGTCATTCTCTGTTCCAGAGTTTAGCTTTCCTCCATTGTAATCCCCCACAGGATTATAGCATTAATAACATGCACAAGGTAATTCACAGTGCTAAAGAAGTGTATAGAAATCCATTAAAACATTTTCTGTTATAAATAATAGTCCTATAGAAAACAATCGGTTAATATCGGAATCAAATCAAATTAAAATAGTGAACAGATGAATATGTTGGATGATAAAACCTGAAAATATTGTCTCATCCTTTTAATGAAAACTGTAAATGAAGTTAAAAAAAAAACACTTTTGAAGTATTACTAGCAGAAATCTGTTTGTTTCTTCCATCTGAGGCATGACGGGCCTAAAATAGTAACCCTTATGTAACTGTGGCCTTTGTCCGATGAAATTAGATGCCCGGTGCAGTTCTCCTGTTTAACAGCTTAAAATCTGTCTTAAAACACAATCGCTAAACAAACGGAGAAAAGAAAAGGGGAGAAAAAAGCTTTTTTTTTTACCTCCGTTTATTTGCTCAAATATTGTTGAAAGTTGAAATATGTTGAAACAATGTTTTGATTGACAATAATTTGGACAAAATGAAGCCTTGTATTTTTCTAACGGGATAATTCTGGGTATTTTTCTATTTTCAAACACAGAAATGATGAAGGGGAACTCTGCTGTGGTAGCTAACTTGCCATGATGCCATCTCACATATTTTCAGACTGGCTTCACCACATATATTAAACATATAACATGGTGGTGCCTTTTTACATTTTGAACTTGAAACCAATTTCATTTTGTGTGGCTTCCATGCAAACATGCTGTTTTAGTTGAATCACAAAGGTGGTCTTGCCAGGAGCATATGTCGCAATACAATACCGTCCATCCATCTGTTTTCTGTAACTGCTTATCCTGTTAAGGGTTGACAGGAAGCAGGAGCCTTATTTCAGCGGACATTGGGCGAGGGGTGGGATGCACCAGGCAAAAGTTCATGACAGGGCCAGCACAATAAGACGCACAACCAAACACACTCACAGTAACACCTACATGCAATTTAGAGTAAAAAACTACCTAAGTTGCATATCTATAGCATCTTGTTTGTATCACTGTATTTTCCTGAAGCCGTGGTACCGGAGGAAACCACAAGCCGCAAACACGGGGTTGCCGTGATGCAACAGTGCTGATCTTTTCAATTTAATTATTCTATTTTTCTAAAAGAAAAAACCTTTTTTAGGTTTCTGTGGAAAGACAATTTTAAACCTGACTCTTAAGGTTGGTCACCTTCTCTGTGGCATATGTCCAAAGAAATACCCGGTAGTATCGGCTCACCGAAGGGCTAAAGGATATAATATGCCCCTTTGAATTTGATGTCCAAATTTTGGGGGATTTCTGAGAAAGATGTCATCTCCAGATGCCTTTTGTGTTCCCAATTGCACAATGTTTGGATTTGTGAAGGATAAAGGTTTTTACACAGTCCGAAAGTACAAAGAAAATAAATGCAGACATGTAGACAAGAGAATGCATCTAATGAGCAAAGCAGAACCGGTTTGTTCACTGGTCCATGGAAGCACAGGCCTACGGCAGCTATGGCCACATGGTAATCTCAGAAAGATATTCCACCATGCTATTTTATTGATACTGGCTCACTGCCTACAGGTCCAATGTGTTTACACGGTGCTGCATACTTCATCTGGGTAGGGCTTATTCTCTTACTAATCCTCATTTAGGATGTGGTTATAGAGCCTCACACCTGACACACTCGGATACTGAGGAAAATAAAACAATTGAAAGCTTAAACACAAGCTAATAATTGCAACAGCTATTTTTTTGGTTGTTGCAGTGAGTCAGACAGGCTGATGAGGAATTTAAGCAAGAGAGGAAAAAACAAAGAGCGGAAAATGGCGGGGGGAGGAGGGTTGGCCCGGAGTCAGGTTGGTGAAATAGATGGAAAAGTGTTTTGCTGTGTATGGGTGGGGGTCACTCATACAAACAGGTCTCTTTTTAGTAAATCCAGCTGGAGGTTTGTTAGAGCATTGTGAAGAAATGCATCCTAGTCCTGGCCTATGCACCAATTTTCTTTGGAGCTATGTTTGTCTGAATTCATTGTCTGGGATTACTTGATGAAGGACGTGGTTGTAATAAAAGATTATCCTTTAAATATTTAAATACATTTTTTTTTCCATTTGTGCTTCAGGTCCAGTTTTATCCTTCTATTAGTCTAAATCATGTTGCTTACATAGAGAACCTTTTTGGTTTTTCCAGTCTCACCTAGGAATTCTGAAAATTGAATTGATTTCACGGACAAACTCAGCCATGTTGTATAACCAGGTGAAGACCAGAAAAAAGTGTCTCTGAAATATCTTTATACCAATTTTTTGAATTTGTATAATTCATTGATCTTTTACTTTCCTAAGTATGTGTTCTCCTGTGGACAGTTTCTGGTCTTCCACAAATAGTGATAAAGCTGACCCACTAGTTTCATTTGAGACTGTTTGTGTAACTGTTGGTAGTTGAACTGTGGTCAGGAATGCAAGGGAAACTTGAATCTCCGTGGTTCACGAATGCATTAGATATGCAGATAAATTGCAAAGTTTGACCATGATAGTGTGAAATTGAGTTCTGCTACCACTTTCACTTTTTAAAGTAATAATTTCCTATTTCTTGGTGCAGAGTTCCGGCGTTTTATATGGAGAATGGTGCAACAGAACCGCAGGGAAAACTATCTTCTACGACACCTTTGTTTGTTCACACTAAACAAAACAATTGTTTTGTAACATCTGGCGTGTGATTTTAAATTACAAGCTGGGGTTCTGTCAGCAAAAAAGGTGTGAAGTATAACACAGCAGTATCTGCGTCTATGATGATGTTAAGCAGTGCTTTGTAAAAAGGTTCATTAACATAGCTATAAACATTAGGTTACCTTCCCGGTTACCTGGCAGTTGATCATCTGCCCACTTTGCATTTATACGGATGTCTGATTCCCCTGTTTTACTTCCGGAAACATTTTTGCTTCTCTTTAAAACATACAGATGATAGAAGATGGGTTGTGGACAAAACCTTATATTTGTCTCCCTTTATTAAACTGTGATCCGATGAGGTATGTGATCCATTGCATCCCTGTTTGTAAACAATCGCATGTCAACTTTAGCCTACTATACTAAACATTCATTTTGTGTAATCTCACACTCACAATGTTCAGCACTCACACAGAAATTCGAGCACTGCAAGTCTTGGCTTCCATTTCGAGTACCTTTATTGTAATTCTATCCACGACTCCTGAATTGCACAGGTGTGGGAAAGCTTTGACGACCATTGTATGGCTGAAAGAAAAGTAGGGTGGAGGTTTTCTGCCAGCATGATCTCATATCCATTTTAGAAGTGGCTGGTAGCATGGATTTCACGCTGGTATCTAATGACTCAATGGAATCAGAGGAATATGTCCATTTGTGTAAAACACATATAAACTCACAAATATGCATCTACATTCCCCATAATTACCGGCAAATTCTCAAGCTTTTTTTTTATTACCCAGACACTTAATCCTCCTTCACTCTGCGGTTGAAGTAGAACAAAATAAAGGCTCAGGTGGCAGTTCTTGCTCTGGGCGCTGGCTGTGCAGATGTTACCTGGTGACTCTAAGCTTTCCTCTTTACATGTGTGTGTTTGTGTTTGCGGCCAGCTGTGATGGCCAGCCGCCCGCTTCACCAAGTACTTGGCAACTCCCCAAATAGTTGACCCAGATAAACACAGCAAGAGAGGAAAGTAATAGAGAGGGAGCAGGTGCGTTTCAGTGTCCTACCCGTCTAGTCCCATAAGAGCAGGTGAGGGAGGACAATTGTATTGCTTCAATTTTTTTCGGACGATATTTTTCTTATTCTTCAAAGTTCAAACAGAATTTTTGTTCTTTGATGTAAAACGGTGTGCAGTAATTTATTCAATGTTCAGTGACATTCAAGTCTTACTCCTAGGCAAACATGGGTGGTTTCCATGACTGGACAACACTTTGAGGGACCATTATCAACCAGTTTACCCTCGTTTTATACGCTGCCACTGGATTTCACAACTTAATCATGAGACTTGTTCTGAGAAAAAAGGCATTAGCATATTCACTTCAAGGGCAGTTGTCAGGTTTAGTCTTCCCAAAGTGGGAGTCAGGGGGGTCAACATTATAACAATACAAAAACTCTCGATAGGAAAGTAAACAAATTCATGGCCTGAATGACAGAAAGAAAATAATGAATGTATTTCGACATTATTTTATTGAACCCAGGAGTGGTCATGTGGAAATTATTTCTTTAGTGCTTTAAGTTCAAAATAGCAAGATGAGATTAAAAAAAAGGTATTTTTAGAGATAATGAGATGATTATGTTGCTATCACAAGAAAACAAAATGTTAACTTTTTTTGTTGTCGTTTATTAGAGACCAGGGGGGTATTTCAAGAAGCGGTTTAGCGGAAACTCCGAGTTGGTTAAGGCTGAGATAAGGGAAAGTCAGTCTGTTCCAGGAAGTTCATGTCTGAGTCAGGTACCGCAGTAATCTTTTCTCTGAACCTAACCTGCTCGTTGGCAGGTTTACTCCAAGGAAACCCGAGCTTGTTCACGACTCCTCCCCCCTTGCGCCTTAAGCAGAGCTGTCAGACGTGTCCGTCAATCATTCGTCTCATTAATAGACAACGGGAGAGATCCAGATTGTCTCTACTTTTATTCCATGATTTATCAGAATGACAGTCTCAATCTGTGCATCTGAAACATCTCACACTTTGGTCGTCTCTCACAAAGTCGTTGCTGTCCGTTTTGTTTTTTTTAAACAGAAGCTTCCATGAGAACATTGGTCGAATATTTTACATTAAAGCTATTGAAAAAAAAATTAAGTGACTGATATTATAACTATGAATAAAATCAAAGATAGATATAATCATGAATCTATTTATCAAGTTTACTCAAATAAACTTGATAAACTTGACTGCTGCGGAGGCAGAAGTCCCGACTCACGGGGGACTTCTGCCACCGCAGTCCCAGGGGCAGGGGGCGGGGGGAAACCCGAAGCATTCTCAGATGAAATAAAGAATTTCTCCAGTGAGTTCTGTGTCCAGCCAGTATTAACTTTGTGTTTGTCTTTCATTTTCAGGTGCTTTCGCGTGTGCATTCCGCCACTTTGTCACATGCAATATTAGAGAAAATACACTTAAACTACTAGATACTTTCACTCAGGTAGCAATTTCCTCCTGCGCCTGTTTTCTCTCCTTCTCTTGTGAAGCCGCGTCTGTATTTTGTAATAAATATACTCTCATGAGCCTATAAAACATCCTGCTTATTGAGCGTGAAATATGCAGACTATTGCATCTCACTGGTTGCCATGGTGAGTCATGGTATCTGACATACATTGATGATGTTTTTTTTATAGTCCATGCGCAACTTACTGTGATCCAAACCTGCTTGCCGGAAGGTCTATTTCAAGGAAGCCTGAGGTTGTTCCTGACTTCTGTTCTGTCAATTAAGCTCTAAAACAGGAAGAAACGGCATTGTATCTTGATCAGTCACAGTATTCTCACAGCTGCTGTGTTGAGCGGTCTTCTACTCATAGACCAGTGGGTCTTCTTTAATGATACACATCTGGAGTGTTTTCGAGTCGGTTTAACTCTCAAGATGACCTAATTAGGTTTGTTTGAATGTGATGTTGAGTTTATGCTGGTAAGGATAATAACCCCCATACATATAATCACTCATATAATGGTATTTCGAAAGCAAAAACAGATTCAAGGTAATTTCAAAACCCAATCATCTAAAGTTGTCAGTTCCTCCCGTACACCAAAAAAAAAGCCCAAAGTAATGATAATGGTAAACGGACTGTAAATATATCGCTTTTCTTGTCCGCTCGACCACTCAAAGCGTTTTACATTGTGCGCCATCATTCACCCATCCACACAGACATTCATACTGTGATGACGAGTTATTTTATGTGGATTCTCTTTTTTGTACTAAACAGTCCCGTCTCATAATTAGCAAACAGTGGAAAATTGTTTTTTTGGAAACATTTATGTAATAAATGAAAACATGAGTGAGTATTAGTGGTCTTATTTTGAAAAGTTACAGATGGAGTGACGAAGCTGGTCGGCCTTTTGAAATGTGCATGTTTTCTGGCCTGAAATTATTTTACCCTCTGTCCTCCCAACTGTGCGTTCCTGAAAACAATTGTGTCACATTTCGAGGAGAAAATAAAGCTTCGTAAGCCTCGCTCAGTCCATTATTTGTTGGCTTTGTTCAAGGACGTCAGGGCTCTTGGCTGACTCTGAGCTCCCGCTAGCTTTAAAAGCTCTCCTAACGTCAGCTTCTAAACTTGCTATATTCTTTGGGTGATTATATTTGAATTGTGTGATTAAGTTCCTTTGCCAATTTTTCTTCAAACGAAGGCTCCCAGCGCCTATCAATTGGCCGGCTTGCATCTCTTATTGTGTATCCTTACCTTGTCATCAAACTAGCCTCGGTCTGGCTCAGAGGCTAAGTCATTTTCACTAGGACTTTTCTTGACCCAGTTCAACTGAGCCTAATTGCCTGTATGGTAAGATTGCTTTTGCAAATTGGTGGTCAAGTAGAGTGAATTCTCCTGCAGCCATATGAAATTCCCTACTTATGAGCCCACAAAGCTTTCCAACGGGGGACAAAATATCCTTTCAAACTTTGAATGACCATGCTCACCTTGATGTTCCTTTGTGTATTCAGAGGTGTACTTCTGCCGTCACTTTGGTGTGTTTGTGTGCATGTGTGCAGTCATGATCCTCAATGTCACACCGCATTGCAGTGAAGTAAAAACCTTATGGGTAGATGTGTGAGAGTTACAGTCATTCTAACAGTTTCAGGGCATACAACAGCTTTCTCTGATGAGAGCACTGAAATGACTCATTATTGATTTGAATGTTTACCATCTACAGTATTAAAACCATTTTTTTGTCCTCTCTGTGTCCTAATGTTATTTTTTTAGTCCATCTCACCTCACCTCAGTAGGTCTGTCCTTGCTGTTAATTAGATACCCCCGATTTCCGTCCTTCTCCCCTCTCTCTCCCTGTGACCTCAAATCTCTTCTGCTTCTCTGGAACACAGGAAATGGAAGGCTGTGCCGACAACAAGGGCACACAGCAGGAAAGAAAGATAAATTGGTTGAGAAGAGAGCCTCATTCGTCATAGGAAAAAATGCTGACATCTGTGTTGTAACATGTAATAAAGAGAGAGAGGACTTTTAAATGTGAGGAGAAATGTACCCTGGTACAGCATGATGGGAGGCGGGATAGAAATTCTGTTGTCGTTTATGAGCAACTATGCAGGGATTCTGTCACTGTATGCAGAGAAAAGTTCAGCATTTATCATCATGCCAGCTTAATATTAAAATCTCTTTTAGCGTCCATGAAAGAAAACATTGCTTATTCTCAGTTACTGTCAGGTAATGTTTGTCGGTGTGTCTTAAGCTCGAGGTTGATGTCATGTTATAATCAATTAAAATATTAATCTAGTTAATCTCAACAAACTTTGATTAAGCACGATTAATTGCAAGTTTGAAACAAAGGTATTTATTTATCTGTACTTTAGGGTCAGAGTTAAATGGAGTGAATGTTGCATTGTTGTAGGGTTCAGGATGATTTTAGTTAGAGAACGTTTTGGGTTATATTTGATGATTTCTTAATTAGAAGTATTATTATCTCAGTTAAAGTATCCCATTGCAGTCGCACCTGTAAGTGAGTCAGGTTAATTAAGTAGCAAATTAAAGTTTTGTCTTCTAAGTTGATGTGTTGGAAACAGGAAAAATGGACAAGCCTAAGGATCTGAGGATCTTTGACCACGGTCAAATTCTGATGGCTAGATGATGCACAGGACTTGTTCTGGTCTAAAGTGGACCTTCATGCTAGTTCTGATAGAAAGGTGGCAGAACACGCAATGCATTGTCGAGCTGTTGTAGCAACAACACGGTAAATTGCGCAGTAGGTAAGTGGTTTTAAAGTTATGGTTGATCAATCAAGTGTATTTGTCAGAGTATATCACCATACCTGTTAGACTTTAGCAGTGTTTCTAATTTTTCCAGTGTGTCATATTCGGCTAAGGTTAGCCCTTCTTCTTCTGAACCAGTGTTGTCTTCAGTGGGTCGAGCCTTGAATTCCAATGTGTCGGTACAGCCTGGCATGTGACGTTTCTACTTGCTGGACTCTCAGCTTGGCGTTGTTTGCAGGACTGTGTTTGAAATGTCAAGTAATAATAATAATAATACATTTAATTTATAATGCACTTTACATTTGGATCAAATCTCAAAGTGCTACAAAGTAAAAGCAGATAAAAGCATAAATAAAAAATAAAATAATAACTATATAAAAGCCTTACCAAAAAA
>VRLP01008480.1:0-16555 GCA_009660295.1 Lophius piscatorius
AGATAGATAGATAGATAGATAGATAGATAGATAGATAGATAGATAGATAGATAGATAGATAGATAGATAGATAGATAGATAGATAGATAGATAGATAGATAGACAGATAGATAGATAGATAGATTGATTGATTGATTGATTGATTGATTGATTAGACTTTCTTTCAGCTCTTATCCCAGAGGCTTCCTCGGTTCTAACTGATTTCCTTCCTCAGTTCTAACCTCCCCAGCAGTCCGTTAGAATTGAGGAAGTGTCTAGGATGAGAAGTGCAATGTCTTCAAGTTTAAACAGAAGTTCAGATGTTTCGGATTAACCGTTCAAGGATCACCTTGTTCTAGTTCCTCTCCTGAAGAAGACACGTCTCTGATTCTATGATTGATGGCTTCAGTTAAATGACCGTGACCTGGTGCTAATGTTTAAGTTTCCTGTTTGATCTCCTTGTCCGTTCTCTTTCATCCTTTCTCTCTCATATTGTTGGGATTCCATGTTCACCAAATAAACTTGTGTTTAAAGTCAAAGTCTCTCTCTTTCTGTCTCTCTCCTCCTTATCTTGACCCTCCCTCTCTGACCACCCTCTCTCGCTCTCCCTTCCTAACCGGATGATTCCGGTTATGTGTGAAAGTGAGGGTGTGACCACCCCCCCCTCATCCAATTTCCTCATCTCGTTGTCTCTCCCTCTTATTCCCCTCCCAACCCCTCTTATATCCCTTAACCACTCATTCTTTCTGATGAAGAAAAAAATATCGTCTTCTGATCATTTCAGGAAAAGGTATAACTCGAGGACTCTCGCTTGTCTTTCATAGGTGGGTTTATTACAGACAGATCTCTTATAACAGCGAAGATCCCGCCTCGCTCGGGTTTAAGTCTCATCCTGGAATCTTACCATTCAGATCCATTAGGATCATTATATGCTATTGTAAGTTTCAACGAATCTTCAGACAGAGAACCTATCTGACTGCCCATCACTGCCAGACATAACATTAGGAGGAGCTTCAGAAACAAGTGGGGCAAAGCTTGGGTTTCCGTTTCCCTAAAACTCTCTTCCTGCCCCTTCTCTCTCATCTCTCTCTCTATCTCAGCTCTGTCTCTGTCTGGTGACTAGACTAGCCGGGTGTTGGCCATGAGTTGCTGACTGATGTGCTGGTCTGCCTTCACTCGGGCGAAACACCCGCTGAGGTTTAGGTTTACCACCGATGACGTATCCTAATAATGGCATCTGGTGGGAAACCTCAGGGATGGTAAGAACCAGCCCAAGTATGGAATCTGAATTTTACTCACACGCATCCCAGTTGATGCAATCAACCCCACTCAATCATCTCAGGTGAGTGCAGAGGGGTTGTATCACCTCCTCTTATATTGAAGCACACTCGTTAGACAAAATCTGTAAATGAGGGACTGGCAGGACCGCATTTCTTCAGACGATCGATTAATATGAAGCACTTACAGCTTGTGAGATGAGTGCAGCACTTTATTGATCCAGGAATTGACCGGGAACATATTAGTGCCAGACAGCTTCTGTGGTTTCCGTGGGAACAGCAGGTAGGGAGAATATTGATGGTTGACCCAAACATGGTATAAATCTCTGTCTGTCCCCAACAGGACACAACTCGGATCATCTATAAAGGCAGGACAAAGTAAGGCGAAGAAAGGCCGAATGGCTAATTTCCCTAACAGAGGAAACTTTTATGTCAAGAAACCTTAAAGAACCTCATGAGGGTTAGGGGTTTACATAAAACCAACAACAACGGGGCTGCAGTTACGCATAATCAGCTCTAATGCTAATCCATTTATCAATATTATCAATATTACAAATTATTCACATTAATTATACAACATTTACTTCATGATTATTAAGTAAAATAGCAAATTCTCCAATCTAATGTTCGGTATTTGTGCTTTGGAGCAAAACGTACAGCAATAACGACTTTATTTTGATCAACCTACTTTTGAAGCATTCCATTCTTAATTGTTTTTACACATCTGCAAGTTGTTTATGAATGTAAACATCCTATAGCTCTGCAGGTTTTAGATTATCACTGGAGGATTTCTTCAATCGATAGTGGCATCATTTCAATATTGCATTTAATGGAACTACGTGTCGGGTCGTGGTGGCAACAGGCTAAAAAGGGTGTTCCAGACATCCCTCTCCCCTGCAAAGATTTCCAGCTCATTCTAGGGGATCGTGTGGCGTTCCCAGGCCAGATGAGTTACTGTATAAAGTCTCTCCAGCGACTTCTGGGTCAATAGCCCAGGGCCTCCTCAGAGTTGTACACCTTGATTCCACTGGTAACGTTGTCGCATCTTGACCTCAACTCTCTCATTTTCACATGAAGGAGTCCAGCAACCCGACTCCACCTAAGTGAAAGGAATTGTAAGGACTGGAATTGTACACCGATGTCCAAAAGTGTGTCAATAAAACTCCCTTAACAAACTATGATTCACACTAAATCAAAACAAGGAAATGTTCATTTACAGAACAGCTGCAGTGATAACATTATAAAGACACGGTTCAATTATTGACGTAGGCCTTAATTCTATTATTAATATCCACTAGTCCTTTCATCTGCACCAATATTTCGACTAAATCAGACAAACAATTGAGAAATGATGGTCAGTAAAACCTTGGAGATACAGCTCCCTCTAGTGTCAGTAATTTGACACAAATCTTTCCCAAAAACAATCCAGTTCTTCCTCGCACTAAGGTCTATGGAGTTATAAAAATGATCCATGAAATACTTTTTCATTTATCGCATTAACACAACCAACCAGCCACAGATTGGTTGATGATCCATCATGTCCCCCGACTCTTCGAGGGTATAACGATGCGTCATAGTCTGACGCCTGTATCATCGTGAGGTGCTATGTAGGCTACATAACATCCAATGCAGAGCTGCAGAGCTATGAGCCTGGGAAGCTGCTTTTGCAATTCAGATAACTGCTATCAGGGCAAACATTTCAGGCAAACGAGAACAAGCGTCTCCAGAAATATATGAGCCTGTGTGAGAAATTCCCACATGCGATCGTGTCTTTACCACTTCCTCACGGCCACAAGCTGTGAGAACGTGGGTTGCTGCTGCATGATGCATAAATCACCACACCTAAAGAGCGCACTGAGCCTACTGTTTGTATCTATAAAATACTTAGCTCTCAGGCTCAATACTTTCTGATTCTTCAATAACTGATCCAATGAACCTTAAATTAATAAAGGAGGCTTTAATTTTCAAGAACCTTCGTTCCATCTTAGCCAGCAGCCCCTGCTGAAGAATAGAGTCAAGGGCTTCATTCTCTAAGGTGTATAATTATGGCAGAGCGCTTTAAGTGCAGTAGGACTTGGTGATTGCACATTGTTTCAACAACGAGAGCATTTGCGTAAGCTGAGAATAAAACCGGCAAACATCAAAACTGGGTCAGTACTGACTGCTGAGAAGTTAATAATGTGTTCAGCAATAAACGGGATCAGAATTTTTCTCCCACATCTGTTTTGCTTCAGTCAAAGTAGCTGCTGTTAATCATGAGGCCACAGCAGTGCTGGAAACTGGGTGAGGTTGCTGAGAAGCGCTCAGACTCCTCGCTGTTCGAGTTTCTTCAGTTACAACCACAAGGATCTTCATGCAAATGAGCAATCGAGGAGACGCAGATATCAACACTCTGAAACATCTCAGCAGACGAGGTCATTCAGATTCATTCGGATTGAACCAAACTTCAGGCTTGATTAAGTCATTAATATTTAATCAAAAATTAGGTTTGTATGATAATATATTAGGGAGAAGAAAGTGGAAATTCCAACATGAAAAGGATTTATTAATCATGGTTTCATTGCGGTACTTGTTGATTTATCTCACCTTTATTCTTAAATAGCAGCATCAATAACCTACAGCGACCTCTGTAGCTTAAACGCTAATGACCTTTGCAAGTGGTGAAGCCGGTTTTCAATTTCCTGACCTCTTAATCATAAGATGTTGACTAAAGCGCACCATCATCACGGGTTCACTTCCCATTACCAGATCAGCTACAGCTCTGGGAAAACACCTTCTGCCTGCAGCCCAGGTTGGATCATCTAGCTGAGGCTCACCACAAACCATCCAGATGTAGACAAAACAAGAACAAACAGTTCACCGCTACCTATGAAGCACGCTGTCATGAAACCGCAACTGTTACAAAAGTAAATGCTGAGCTCGATGGTATCAGTGCAGAGATCCCTTCAGCCAAACCTGGCGTCTATCAGGGCCCCTGGCTAATCTTAAAGGTTCAAATTGCAAACAGGTTCACCTCAGACTCCTGCAAGAGGAGCTTCGCCTTCTGGTAAAGGCAGGGCCACATAGGTGCGCCACATCTGAGTCAAATTCCCAACAAAAATACACAACACAAACACAAACACAGTGATGGCACGCCTTGTGTGGAGAAGGCCGCCCTCTCAGACGCACCTTTTATTAGTGGAGCCGGCAGAGCAAAGCACAGCCATTAAGTCGACTCCAACTGGGTACATAAACACATACCTCAGCAACGAAAACAGCCAACGTCGTCATTCCAGCTAAGATTTCTCTGCACGTAATGACTCTGCTAAGACGGAATGGAACTAATTCCACTAGATCAGAAGCAGAGGAGGTTGTGAAACTCTCTATTGCTGCAGCTAGAGAAGAGCGCGAACCTCCTCCAAGGCACCGCAGTACCAAAAGAAGACGTTATAAGAGATCAATGAGATCACTTTATTTCCGAAAAGTCATGCAGATTCGTCCGTTAAGTGATTGTCCGCCTCTAAAACTAACAAAAACTCCAACAAACTCTTTCAGTATCTCTCCTTTACTCTTGAATCGTTTTTCTCTCCTTATTATTTAGCTCCTCCCACTTCCACGTTTCTCCAACCGCCCCCTCCAACTTGAACCCCTTTGTCGTTTCTTCATATGATGGAAAATTACAAAAACATAATAATTTCAGGCGTCATTGTTTTTTGCACAGGCGCAACGAGGAAGTTTGGATCAACTTCATAACTCTAGATCTCCGGTTTAAAGCCATCTATCGACACCAAAAACTGCCCGTTTTTAAGACTATTACTGCTGCAATCGGCTTTATATTACTTTATTTTATTTTAAATGGTGCGACACACAGGACGTCACCAAACTTTGGTAATCTCTTGGATATGCCAAAATCTACGTCTGAGTAAAACTTCATGCAAATTAGTTTTTCCTTTATCTTGCTAACAGAATGTTATTCTGAAGTCACGTTGTGAAGTGGCGACGTAGGGTCACCAAAAGTTTAATATTTTGGGGATATGCTTAAACCTACCACGGGGTCAAATGTCATGCAAATCTGTCAGCTAGTTTTTCTGTGATCTTGCTAATAAACAAACAACGGACAAACAAACAAAACAGAGTTAAAAGGATCAAAACCTTTACTTTAGTGGCGGCGGTAATTAGCTTTTCTTCTATCCTCTGCTGTCAGCAGACCGACAACAAAGCAGGGAGCGATCTTTGATAACGGCCTCAAAACACGTCCCTCTTCCACTTTCACTTCAGACTTTCAGTAACTGCTTTTGATTTCACTGAGGGGGTAATGGTTCGTTTCTCAGCAACCGATAAAAACAAACTATACGTCTAGCAGAGGAGGCCGGTTCTCCACCAAATCTCAGTGTCATTTATAAACTGATCTTTATAATGATGTATTTGGAAAAAATTCATGTTTGAAATTCAGATTATGCTTCAAAAGCGACACTGACACCTACAGGCAAGGTGAAAGGAAGACTGTGTGAAGTGGAGAGCAGAGGAGGAGAGACTTACTGACTACTAGATCAATTTAATGTATTTCAGGGTGCTTCTTTTCATGCTGATCAGCTATTGGTCAAAGCCAGGGAAATAATGCTCCAAAGCTGGACAACGTCCCTAAACAATCAGTAATATCAATAATATTGACATCACTTTGGTCCAATGAGAAATTCCACATTCCATCCTTCAATTCTTTACCGCTGTAAGGGATCTGCGTGTAACGTACTGGAGGTAAAGAATGGATTTATGCATTTCAACTACTTTCAAATATAACTTTAAAAAAAATAATAAACATTTCATTTAGGCCATGTCCGAATAAATTTGTTCAGCTTAAGCAGTGTTTTATTTATTTTCTGTTTTTGAGTGTGTAGCCAAGACTTTATGACACATGTTTATAAACCGAAACAAGGAAGTAATAAAACATACAGCTGATGTAGTGTACACTAGGAGGTATACACACAACTCACTAGTCAACTCAACTCAGTCAACTCAACTCAGCTCTATTCCTTCAAAATAAGAGCACGTAACATAAAACTGCAACAAACTGCTTGGTGACAGGAAACATAAGATCCACTGGTGTTTGCTGTGAGCAATACCATAAATAAAATTATAACCTCTTGTTCGTCAGGTTACAGGTGACATGGATTTTTCACATTTGTTGTAAAAACTTGTATTTGATCATGAATATCATAAATAAATGCCTCGTGTAGTTAAAGAAAGCTTTAATATCCGAGTTTTCTCAAAATAAATCTCTCCATCATCCCCAATTCTTCATCAGCTACCACGGACCTCCGCATTATTTAGTCTCTTCCATAGTAATATATGACATAGTGACATATATTACTATATGGCATGTTTGAAGAAAGACCATGAAGTCACAAAGACCATGTGACACAAGCGTCACAAACCTTTTAAAAGTTCCTTTTTCTGCGTAAGACCATATTATATTATAATGTAACACATTAAGTCCACAATTTCATCCTATGGTTATTGTTGCTAAATGTTTCCACATATTTTGAGCATAAACGATAAATGAATTCTCTGTTTCTTTAAGATAATTCACCTTGGAGAGAATTGTTGCGGCGTGCTACATCTGGAAACAAAGATGGAAGAAAATGGAAGCGGCCCCACTCTCTTGATGTTTCAAAGTATAAAAATGTGTTAACATCATAATAATACATCACCCCTCCTTTAATGCTTCTTTTGTTCTTTGTTTTCGTGTGTGTGCGTGATCTTTGTTCTGTTTCTTCTCTCTATATGAGATTTGCTTGAGTATTTCCATTTTATACTATTTTTTCCTTCTACTCCACTTTATCTAATCTAGATCACTATATCACTATACCTAAAACAGAAGCATTCCACTTTTTACTCCACAACATTTGTCTTTTTTTTTTCTTCAGATTATAATATAAAATATCCTTTCTTGTCCAGGGAAAAGATTTACTAAAAAAACAAAAAACCTTTATTCAAATATTGTACTTAGGTACAATATATTAGAGGTATTTGCACTTTATTCAGTTCAGGTAATTTATATATTTATTTATATTTTACTTTCTACTCCACTAGCTATCTAACAGCTTTAGTTACTTTTCAGATTGCCTAATTTGCATTCCATCTTTGTTCGATGAAAAGTCATTAATGAACTGCATAAATTAGTTATTAATTTTTAGCATCTACTGCAGCAGCAATTATCAATGAGGCAGTAAAAGTAATCCAGACACATTATAGTAAAACACTGAAGAGTATTTTCATTCTTCATACGTTCAGTACCTTTTGCTGATAACACTTAAATACTTTGTCCTCACTAAAAGAAAAAAAAAAAAACGTGTAAAAAATTATTTCCTTGCATAATTTTCTTTCCCTTTTCGGGCATTAATTAATTAAATATCATACACACTCTAAATCTACCGCAAAATAACAAATTATTTGGGTCAAGCATGTTTTTAAACAATAAAAAATAAATAAAAATCTGATTTATAATGATCGTTCAATAATAAAAAATATTGTATTTCATGGAAAATAGTACATTTTAATTACATTAACTGGAATTCTACGTAAAGCGTGTTGCCCTTATTAGACTTTTTTTTTGGTTGTATCGAGATACATAATTCTGTCTAGTACATCCTCACATGTTTTAATATGAATTTTGAAGAATAATGTTTTGAATGCGCGGATATAACTTGTAGTGGAGTCATTTTATATTGCCTTATTATTACATTTTAAACTTTATCCACCACTGCTGACTGGGATGAACTCACCGTGAGAGGCAGGGAGCAGACCACGAAGATGACAGTGATGAGCGCCAGCAGCACCAGATGATCCATCTCCTCCTCTCTCTGACCGAACCAGGAGGGCAGCAGGCTTATCTTCCTCCTCCTCCCCACAGACCCCACGGAGCCGCGCCGGATCATCTGGTTCCGGTGCATCTGGCAGAGACTAACGAACACCGAGCCGTTGCACACGAACACCGCCAGGATGAGCAGCATCACGAGGGAGGAGTAGGACAGGGAAAAGGCTCGCACCAAACCGGCGCGATCGTCTCCGGTGGCGTCCATGTCTATGAAGCACCAGGTCCCGGGACAGTACTGCCGGAATTTGCCGAAGCCCCCGTACGGCAGGAGGCAGAAAGCCAGAGAGAAGAGGTAAGTTAAGAAAAGTGCTACTTTGGCAAAACTGCGTCGGATGTGCACGGAATAGAAGTAGGGGTGGCTGATGGAGAGGCAGCGCTCCACGGCCATGGCGCACAGGATGAGCGTGGACGCCAACCCGAAGAGGCTGTTGGCGAACCCGAAGAGGTCGCACAGAGTCTGACCCCCCAGACCGATCAGGGACAGGTTCCTGGCGTAACAGATGAAGACCAGAGGGCTGAGGAAGCAGGTGCCCAGCAGGTCCGTGAGGGCCAGTCCGGTGACCAGGATGCAGAAGACCGAGGACCTGGACCGGTGCTCCTTCTGATGGATTCCCAGGATGAAGAGAGCCAGCAGGTTCCCCACCACTCCAGCCAAGAACATGACGATGCTGGTGGCCGGCTTGCCTTGCCCCATGACGGTGAGGGTGTCATTACAGGTGATGTTGGTGAATAATTCCTCCGAGAGCGTGCTTCTGTTCATGTTGGACTCACTGAAGACGAACATCAGAACTCGGTGTCGGTGCGGAGACGATAGAGAGATGCGGACCTCCTGACAACATGATGTAATGCAGGTTCAGATCCATAGAGCTGCTTTCGCTGCTGCTGCTGCCCGAAACTTCAACTGGCAGCTTTTTTCAGTTTTTCCATCTGCTTTTGAATTCTGTAAAATAAGAGGAAGAAGAACCAAGTCCATCGGTAAAGAAAGTAACACATTGTTCCAACAGGATGGCAGGTTGCGCCACAGATACATGATAGTGCTGATTTCACATTGGGAAACTCTTTAACTCACGTTTCACAGGGGAAAATAAGAAACAAATGAGCGACTTGTCAGTGGATTCTTTGCCTTCTGCACTCACAGTCAGACTCCTGGTTCAGGTGTATCAGGTACTGAGACAACGCGCGACGAAACCGACGGTTCCGGTGTTGGACGTTCACTAAGAGACAGCCCAGTCTCTTCTGCCGAGTTTCACACCTCTCTCCCCCCGTCTTTCTCTTTCCCTCTCTCTCTCACTGTCTCTTTCTCTCACTCTCTGACGTCACCCAACAACATGCGGATCGTGGTGAAGCCCCGCCCACTACTCCTACCGCTCAAAATGAGAAGCAGCAGTAACATTCCAATGAAGGACATTTCAATTTACAACCACTGTATGAAAATAAAATAACAGTCATACCAATAATCCTTCCTTTATTCATCACATGTTACACATTACTTACATACAAACAGATGCTGAAAAAACTCTAATTATTCCACTGCAAAAATAAAATAATTCTGTTTATGCATGTGCAGACATTTCACTCTGTTCTGGTTAGGAAGTAGGGTGAAGTGGCGGTCAGCACCGGTGTCGCCTCAGAAAGTAGGCGTTGGGTTCGAATCCCAACCTGAGTCCTCTCCGTGTTGAGTTTGCATGTCCTCCCTGTGTTTGCGTGGGTTCTCTCTGGGTCCTTCATCTTCCTCCCACACTCCAAAAACATGTAGATGTATGGTAAATTGAGACACTGTTTTTTTGCATATTCTATTTCTTTGGGTGATTTAATAGTGCCCCCTCATCGGTGCCCCCCCAGGGCTCCGTCCTTGGTCCCTTATGCTTCAGCATATATATGCTGCCACTTCATCATACTATAAACAGGTTCAGTCTCATTTTCCAATTAGAAATAGTGACTCATGATGGGCTCAACCCATCATGAGTCATGATAGGCTCAACCAAACAGTTGAGCAGAACATTAAAGGGTTTAAAAATACAGTTAAAATTTATTTATTTTTACTGTAGAGAAGATATGGAATTCTAAGTAGATATATACAACTTTGTGTTTTACAAGATATTAAAGCTCATATTGAGCTTTATTTAACAAACAACAAGTCTCCCTGATTTATAAAGTCAGTTCAATCAAAAGACTAAAATATATATATTTTTTAGTGGTTATATCTTAAAGGACTATTTCTATTGCTTGTAATATTCACAAAATGCTTTAATTTTGTCATTTCAGACTAGTTTTATGGACCATTGCTTTCATGCTAGTAAGAATTCTAGCCAAGCAAAATTGTCCCAATCCAAGACAGTTTGATTATATTTAATAGTATTTGGCTTATTCCCTATTTGGCTGTTTTTACAGTGTATTATAAAAGTTTTTTGTTTTTTTTTGCCCTGGCCAGAAGTAGAGGATACATCAGCGTTCATCAGCGTTAAAGGCACGTAATCTATTTCTTATCTACCCAATTCTGCCAACACTGCAGAACATATCGCTATAAGACTGAACTATAACTGACTTTTAGGATATTGCACAACAAGCCTGAATTATAGTAATCAAATCGATCATCTTTCGGTTGAGGCGGAACCTCTGACGCAGGAAATATAGTCAGTATTGGCTTCTTCCCTGTGAGAGCTCAGAGAAAAATGTAATCTAATTGGTCTTTGTGTAGTTAAGGATGTGTTTATAGGCAGTGTTTCTCCCTGGTTTCTAAAAGGGGGTTTTGGACAAACCCTAATCTGGTTTACATTTCAGAACTCCTGCACGACTCAATTCAAGAAAGGGCGAACTGTTCGAATTTGCAAAAGCTTTCCCTGCTTGATGTCACTCTGCGTGGCTCAGTCTCCAACTCTGGACGCTCTACTGCGGCGTGTTTGAGCAGCTTCTGCCAAAGTGACTCATTGGAGACGGAGTTGAATCTTCTGAACAGTATGTGTGCTTTGGATCAGACTGCATGCACAGATTTAGCCCTTGGGAATTAAGAGCACTTTGAATAATCTGACAAATGTTTGAAGAGCGTCTGACAAACGAGAGAAAAGCTGTGTGAGAAAAAAAAAAGAAGCCATTAGGGCTCAAACACAACACCTGCAAGGAGGTTGACCTTGGTTTTGATGGACAGATTTGAATGAAATTTAACCCCAGAGGTAAATTAAGGCATAATCTCAACATGATTAAACTTTGGTGATGTCATGTAATGATTTACAGCTTGAGTTATGAGTTTTTTTTGTCAATAATTAATAAATGAA
Organism: Lophius piscatorius; assembly: GCA_009660295.1. Taxonomy (NCBI): domain Eukaryota; kingdom Metazoa; phylum Chordata; class Actinopteri; order Lophiiformes; family Lophiidae; genus Lophius; species Lophius piscatorius. The sequence goes on from VRLP01008480.1 coordinate 11,382, forward strand.
TGAACAAATATGCATGAAATTCTACCTGGACGTACTTTTTTTGTCATATCCCAGCGGTGATTCAATTTTAATGACATTATCTTATAACATCACAATGTGACTACAGAATAACCTTTTCTTAACCATTGCAAGATACGTCAAGTTTTTGCCAATAACTCAAACATTTTTAGCTGCTTTTGCATGAAACTTTATTCTTTTAGGTCGTGTTTAGCAAACCGTACCCCTGACTTAATGTTGGTGATTTTACGTCATTACCTCTTAAGAACATTCTCTTAACGTTCGTAGATAGGGCACCTGGGGAGTTTTATGGCAATAACTCTATTAATAATGGTTAGATTTAGTTGAAATGTGGTATGGTAATGTATCATTACATACTACACTGACAAAAATGGAAATGACATAGACAGGAAGTGTGTTTTATAAAGTATGGAGATAATAATAATAATAATACATTTAACTTATAATGCACTTTACATTTGGATCAAATCTCAAAGTGCTACAAAGTAAAAGCAGATAAAAGCATCAATAAAAAAATTAAATAATAACTATATAAAAACCTGACCAAAAAGCAGCAATGTTAATTAAAGTTATAGGTTCTGCTAAAAAGGAAAGTTTTAAGTCCTTTTTTAAATGTGTCAGTCATCTGTGGAGCCCTCAGATGGTCAGGGAGGGCATTCCACAGACGAGATGGTTTCATTAATTTGATAGTATCCTAAATGAAATGATCTAACTGATTCTGATCACACCAACCTTTGCCTTTGCTACTGTAGGGCCTTGGCAGAGGCTTGTGCTCTCTGAGTGCTTTCTAGTTTATAATTAAAACTCTTGCATTCAATCTGTAGCTTTAAACAAAGTCAAGGAACTAAAAACATTACTCATTTTATAAACCAGTTCCATTAAAACATTCTCAGTTTTAAACTGGTAGTATGCTTGGAGGTCAGGTTTTGTGCTGAGACCCGATATTCAAGGTTTTATCATTCCTGACTGACGCTGCGGAGAATCATGTCTGGAAACACAATATTTTGGAGAATTGAAAGTCGAGCGAAAGTTCCGTCAGGGAGACTATCTGGTTCTTCTTTTCGCTTACACAACTGCTTTTTGTTTTCACGTGGATGGAAACTCGCAAAACGTTTTTTCTGAAGAAGCCCCGTACCTCAGGGGTCTTTCCTCGGCTCAATCCTTATTTTCTCCTTATATGTTCCTTTTGGACCATATCATTGGCGAGTATGCAGATGACCTAAAACTCTGCCTCTCGGTTTAGCCCCATAATACACCTTACCTGGTTTTGGCGTCTTCTTTGCCCCTCGTTGACTTTAGAATTCAAGATACTGTTGATAGCATCAAATCTCACAATGTGAAGGGATTACTAATGAAGACAGAGCGCAATGGTCCGGTTCCACATCAGCCTTCTTGGCCACAGGCACTACCCAACATCCTTGCTTGCCGACATGCCGGCTTGCATTCCACCAAAGTGGACGTCGGGAGCACAGTCACTCCTTTAAGATGTTCTGATCCTCTTACTCATGGTATGGTACCTGTAACCCGTCTTCGGTTCCTCCTGAGAACCGGGCTGAACCAAGGAAACAGGCAGGCCCCAAAACCAGATGGTCAAACCCAAAAACAAGGAAACTGAAGAAAAATACAAACATATATTGTGTGTTTTAGAAGTTTTTTTTACCCTTATCCTTACATGAAGTACAGCTGGGGCACCAACCGACCCAGTGTGAATTAAGAGTTTAAATACACTCAAAGTACATCAAACAATATGGATTACCTCTGAATTTAAGTGTGTGGTCACAATGTCCGCATAAGGTTGATCTCCGTCACCACTTCCAGCTCAGATCTTTAGCGTCAGCTCTGGTTCATGAGACGGCGTTAATCCATTATGGCTGTTGAAAACCTGTTTTGTGTCGGGGGTTTTCCTCAAATGCAAAAGTAAACACGAAGGAGGAATTAAAGTCACACTTTCAAACATGCCCTGTCTCACTTTCCGGCTTCACGGTCTCCACCCATAGAGCTCATCATTCATCACTTCAGCAGAGTCATCAGCCACCAGAACCAGTTTCCAGACTCCCAGTAGGATATACAAGTTAGGGTTAGGGTTAGGGTTAGGGTTAGGGTTAGGGTTAGGGTTAGGCTCAGGACAGACGCCATTTAATGACAATGACTTTCTGATTGAATGAAACATTCATCCTTACTTCACTCTTCGTCTCTCCTCATTGAACTAGCTACAATAGCTTCCTCTGTCCAAAACAAAATGACCACTTCTTCGTCGAACTAATCCAACCCTGTAAAAAAAAAAAAAAAAAAAAAAGGCATGAAGATTGGGAAGAACCTTATATTTCCATCGCCGGGCTGGGACAACATAACCGGAACGTTCCGTTGGCTTAGTGAAGGCAAGGCTGCCCAGGAGACCAGATGAGATTTTGTGGTGAACGCTCTTCATTCCAGAACATTGCATCTATGCCAGTGTGGTCAGAGGAACAGCAACACATTGCCCGCCTTCATAAACGTCTAATTCTGCAGAATGAGGAACAGGCACCGCAGGAACAAGAGGCTAAGCAGTGAGCGAGGAGTTGGCTGCCACACCGCAGGATGACATAAACCAGAGGCGGTACCGGTCCGTCAGGGGGAGGCTTTCTCTTTTGGTTCCATGCACAATTACAGTTTGAGTTAAAGGTTGCATACTCCAGATACGTCAGCTGAGAAACTTATATGTTTTATGTCTATGTTTCTGGTGTAATTTACATTCTGTCTTCTTCTTTTTTTTTGTCACTGAGTGAGTTAGGATAATTATTAAACATCGATAAGGAACTTTATATCCACTAAACTTCACAAGCAAAATTATAACATAAGATGTATAAATATGCTTTAAAATACATTTCATCAAATGAACCTTTTGAAATGCTAAACGTTGCAAGGTAAGGTTTGTGTTGGCCCTTAAAAGTCAGAAACAGTGGTGGTATTGTTCACCCAAAGTATTTATTGATATTCACATGTTAATCCTGTTAGACGGTCCAAGTCCCGCCCCTTCACAACTAAGACCGTCGATGCTTATTACACCTTAATAATCACACCTCCGCCGTAGTATGGCTTAAGGGAAACACCTGTGAACTTTCTGCAGAGCTTTTTAAGAAAGAAAACTGAACTTTATGTCGCCAAATTTGCATAGAATAAATAAAATGACAATCGTAAAAAGACAGATTCAATGTTTAATTACAGAATGACGTTCAACAAATCAACACCTTCAATTAACCTACAATTCATGGGTTAATGGACATAAAATGACACAAATATGAGCATTTCCGCAGACACAGGATGAAATGTGTGTCACAGCGGCCATCGCTGTGTTCCTTTATGGTTTCTGTTCACGGCGGCAACCTCTTTAAATACCAGGAGACAATAAAAGCAGAAATATAGAAAATGTTGCACGGTCATTCCCCTTCAGTGCTCAGTGTTTACTCCCACTGATTTCACTTCCTGTCTTCCTGTGGTTGTTTATGTAATTGTTGGATTATAATGAGAACAGCATCGAGGCATTGCACAGCTATGGATGGAGTAATGGACATCCTGTTTCTCCATGTTTTGCTTTATAAAGGAAAGTGTTGATTCAAAGGTGCCTGGCTAGTAGAGGGTGAAAGTTTTCTGTGATGTCATTAAACAAAAATACAAATTTTTAATGTTTAAAATACATTCCTCTTCATAACGACGTACACAAATGACCGCGCACAAGCAGGTTCTGATGTAAATGGATGTCATTGCAATGACTGATTGTATTCTAATAAGATCTTTTGTCTTGTTATCAAGTGTTATGTTCTCACAGCTGGTATGTACACAAACCTGTCTGCTGGTTTAGAGAAGACATACAATTTGCATCTGATTTGGGCATCGATGTCTGCTGTTTATTTAAAAAGAGCCAGCATGGTTTATTTTACCAGTCATCCAAATGCTAACAGCCCACCTAACATTCAAAACGAATTAGAACGTTACAGCGAGGCAGTTTAAGAGTAGAAAGTTCCAGTCATTCAGTTTCATCAACACCAAACATGCAGATCCAGTGAAACCAAAGAAGCAGTTCTGGAAATTAAGATGGAGAGGCAGAAAGGAGGGATGGATGGATGGATGGAGAGATGGATGGATGGGTTGATGATGGATGAATAGATGGATGGATGGAAATAATAATAACAATAATAATGATGATAATAACAATAATAATAATAATAATAATGATGATAATAATAATAATAATGATAATAATAATACCTTACAGTTACATAGTTTTCTTTTCATGGAACCCAAAGACGATAAACTGAGTTTAGTCCTGGACAGAAAACTTCTCCGTCCGGACGTTCATGAAAGCTCGATTTGTCAACAAATGGATAAAATGATTGGATGTAAAAATAGTTAAGAGGATGAATAAATAATAATAATAATAATGATACATTTTATTTATAATGCACTTTACATTGGGATCAAATCTCAAAGTGTTAAAATAAAGATGTTATTAATTATTAACATAAATATAATGGAGAGATGCGAGGAAAGACCATATATGGATCGATAATGACTCATCATCATAGTGACGCGTCATCATTCGTCCATAAATACATTTGAAGCTAAATGGATGGATGGATGGATGGATGGATGGATGAATAGATGGATGGATGAATGGATGGATGGATGAATAGATGGATGGATGGATGGATGGATGGATGAAAGAGAGGACTATGGATGGATGGGTGGATGAATAAGAGGACCATGGATGGATGGATGGGTGGATGAAAGAGAGGACCATGGATGGATGGATGGATGAAAGAGAGGACCATGGATGGATGGATGGATGAAAGAGAGGACTATGGATGGATGGATGGATGAAAGAGAGGACTATGGATGGATGGATGGATGAATAAGAGGACCATGGATGGATGGATGGATGAAAGAGAGGACTATGGATGGATGGATGGATGAATAAGAGAACCATGGATGGATGGATGGATGAAAGAGAGGACCATGGATGGATGGATGGATGAAAGAGAGGACTATGGATGGATGGATGGATGAAAAAGAAGACTATGGATGGATGGGTGGATGAATAAGAGGACCATGGATGGAGGGATGGATGAAAGCGAGGACTATGGATGGATGGGTGGATGAATAAGAGGACCATGGATGGA
>VRLP01008481.1:0-16553 GCA_009660295.1 Lophius piscatorius
TCTATCTATCTATCTATCTATCTATCTATCTATCTATCTATCTATCTATCTATCTATCTATCTATCTATCTATCTATCTATCTATCTATCTATCTATCTATATATCTATATATATATATATATATCTACAATAAATATATATATTTTAATGTAATCATAATTATTTCAGGGATCCTCTTCAGATTTTAAACCCACATAGATCTTAGTGTAAGGAAGAACTTGGTTGATTTTGGAAAAGGTTCCATATTTCCACCACCAGGGAGAGTTTTATCTCAAATGTTTTTGGAAATAAAACTGGAGGCCATCATTTCTCGACCATCGGTTAGAGTTCGTCCAAATTTGGTGAATTTGAATCTACTGGAGGATTTATCTTGTTTATAAGTTATGTCACTATCCTCTTCTTCTTTGGGCGGTTCCCTTTAGGGGTCTCCACAGCAGATCATCAGTTCCCATCTTACCCTGTCCTCTGCATGTTCCTGTGTAACACCAACCAGCTGCATGTCCTCTCTCCCCACATCCAGAAACCTCCTACTAGACATTTTCCTTCTTCTCCTGCCTGCAGCTCCATCTCCAGCATCCTTCTACCAGTAGATCCACTATCCCTCCTCTTCTTCACGGGTCAGAACCATCTCAGTCTGTCCTCTCTGACTTTGTCTCCAGGACGTCTAACCTGGACTGTCCCTCTGATGTCTCCTTTCTAATCCTGTCCTTCCTCCTCACTCCCAGAGAACATCTGAGCATCTTCAGCTCTGATTGTTTAAAACTAAGATAGTGGCAATAAAATGATGTAACAAATAGATTTAATCAAAAATAGTTTATACAACATTTTACATAGGTCACCAAAGTACCTCATCAAATAAAAGTTCTCTTACTTTCAGGCTCTGATCATTATATTTTATATGATATAAATGATATATATTATAATAAAATCATAATTATATTAAGTTTATATTCAAATATAATATAATCCTAATATATGACATTATAAGAAGTGTTACACATTTTCCTCTGGCTGGTATCATATTAACATGATATCGGTTTAAAGGACTATGAATTTCGATTCAACCTTTATTTGGGCCTGTCACAGGCCCAGAATGATTTCAGAGTGAATGAACATCATGTAGGAGACAATAACAGAGAGAAAAGACCGACATCTGTCTCATGTTTTTATGTTTATTGTCTTCTTCCGTCTGCTGTCAGTGATATTAAGGGATGGATACACCACGGAATCATCCTTTTCTTGATGTTAGTGTCCATTTAGGCAGAAATCAGTCTTTATCTCAGGAAAGCACAGAATAATTCAAAAACAATCTATTAACACTTTGAATCTGTTTTGAGAATATAAGGAGTAGGACATTCAGACATTTTTCTACAAACGTAGGCTGTAAAAGTCAATCAAATTTGTTTGTTTTTGTGTACTTAAGTGACAGAATGATAAACCTGAACCTCCTTTGGATTTTAAGGGCTGAGTATATCCCCTCCTTTCTTCTTTTTTTCTTCATCTTCGTCTACTCTTCTTCTTCTTCTGTGGGCCCTCGGCATACCACAGATATGTATCTGGACTTTGTGACGTCACACCTCTACGCTTGGAGGCAGCCACATCTGCCGGACCTTCACTTTTATTCCACTAGATGGCGCCACAGAGTCAGGAAGCGTCTGCAGAGTGATTGACACAGGACCGCAGATAGAAATCAACCCTCATACAACGACTGCACACTAAACAATGACGAACCGGGGAAGTTGTTTCGTACAATAATACACTTAGCTTTAGTCGCAGTTTACTTTTATGCAATGAAGATGTTTATCTACGCATAAATATAAAGACCAGTTTAACTCCTGAAATGTATTCATGTTTACGTGTGTGAGTGTGTGTGTGCGTGTGTCAGTGTCTGTGTGTGTCAGTGTCTGTGTGTTTGTGCGTGCGTGCGTGTGTGTATGTGTGTGTGTGTGTGCGTTTGGCCAAGCACCTCTCCCTTGTCTGACTTGGTTTCTTCAAGTTATGATTCATGATACCTTAAATTACACGTTATATTAGTGTCCACTGCTCTGCCAAGCTTTTAAGGGAATCAAGATGAGATCGGATGGGGGGGTTTAGACTATATGTGAAAACAACTTCAGCTCTTTGAAGCGATCCCAAGGAAAAACAAGCAGAGTTCTTTCGCTGCTTTAGGTTTTTTTTTTTTTTTTTTTTTCTTCAGTGAGATAAGAAGAACAGTTGAAGTGGAGAATGCCGTCACAGCTTCAGCTGAGCCCTGGTTCTGACCCGCACGGAGGTAGCTTCATTTTGATCCAGAGAGAACCCGCAGGCTGTTTGCTTCCTGCCAGATGATGTTATTTCTCCAAGCCCATGGTGGTTGTTCGCTCTCCCACTCATTCATCTGCGACACAGAACAAATAAGGTCTCCGAAGTGGCTGTTTTTGTTCAATTGGAAATTTGTTTATTGGTAAAATGTGTGCTTAAAGTATCCTCTGGATTTTAAAGCAAGGCCTACGGGATTTGAACGTTTCCACATTTCACATTTATGTAAACAAAGGAAGGTGGAAATTGTCCAGATTTAATGCAGCATACATTTTATGATCATGATTCTGACACATTACCATAAAAAAGGAGGCCATTTATGTGGATTTCACATCGGGAAGCGTTTAATGGGACACCAGTAGCTTCATGCATTGACAATGTCTTTCCCGCCATGCACCGGGCCCGGAGCCGTTTGTCCCCTGAAACCACTCCAACACGCCGCTTTCCAACTTCTCCGTCACATGATGTTGGAGACACAGATTTAAAATCCGTACCTTGAGTCTTTGCAGAGATTTGACGCTCCGCTCTCGCCTTATTAAAGCCACACAATGCGCGCGGGCCTGTTTCCAATCCGAGGACATGCGTGATGAATTTAGGAAATCATCTGCAGCTTTGCTGGTACCGCGTGGCCCACCCAGTCCGGACTCAGTCCCCTAGTGCCCCGAGGTATCAATGCGATTAGAGGCAGGAAATGTGGGAATCCCCAACAAAGGAGTCCATCATTAAACACAAACAACCAGCGGCCTCTTAATGATACCGAACGCGCCCTCCTCTCCGAACTTCTCTTTTATGTGTGAGCAAGTGAAAATCTATTACTTTCATCCCAATGTCAGCATTCTGCTTCTATTTGCCCACCATTAGGGAGGATAATCTGACGGGTAGTTTGTGGACTCTAGGCTAATGGCCAATGGAAAACAGAAAGTGTTGGGTTCAAATCTCCGGTTACGGCCAGCGCAACAATTTCACACACGACATTAGTCAATATTTCTCTAAATCTATTTCTCTGAACCATGAACATGTGTGCAACTTTTAGAAAAGGGACTCTTCGTTTCATTTTAGGGAGTCCAGTAATTATAATTTTGACAGCAGCGCAGAATAAGAATCAGTCGTTCCACTTCCATCCACGTCTGAAAACATGTGATTGTGCGTCAAGTGTGCAGAAAGAGCGGCTGCGGAGTCTCTCCAGCTGAAGGCTGAGACGTAGAGAAGTGTTCGGAGAGTTTTACCTCCGATTCTAAACTCTGGATCATCCGTGGGTGTTTGATCTTTCTATTGGAAATGAAAATATGCCATTCATGACATTTTGAATTACCACTGCCCTTCATCGCTGAAGGTCGGAGACTTTGTTGCCGTGAACCTCCTCATCCTCCCTGTTTGTAGGCCGATATTAAATTAGAAATAAATAAAATACATAAATGCTCTCCAGGATCCAAGAAATGTTTTTTTCTCGTGCATTAATTTAACAAACATCTGCTTCTAATGTTGGAAAACATGTGAGCGCTTCATTTTTTGGAATAATAACAATAATAATTATTATAACTCGGGTTTGAGGCATAAATCTAGCTAATAACTTAATCTGTTTCCATTTTACTCATATTTATTTATTTTTTAAATCACATTTATTACCAGAAATGACCTTCCCTAAATAAAACCAAGTGGATTCATGTCTTAATAATCATCCAGGCAACTAATGAAGGTCTGATCCCCGGGCGGAACTCTGGACTCCGCTGGTTCTGGCGCTGATGATGCGCTGGAGATGAGAGGAGCTCCGGGAGGCTGGTGCCGGGCCCACTTTGGAGCCTTTGGGTCGTTCTCATTGGTCAGGACCCTCTTCCTCGTGTCTCAACGTGACATCACATCCACCCGATCCACAGGAAAGCAGCAGAGATTACAGATGATGTAGTACACCTCAGAGGACTCTCGAGCCTCCACGCGCTACGCACCGTCACGCAGAGTGTCGCTCTTCCGCGCGTCCGGACATCAAAGTAACGGATATCTGCGCTGATGCGTTGCGGTTTGGAGAGGCAGCTTCTCGAACAGTTGGCGGAGGACCGCGCGCGGATTCCTACCTTTTATTTCGCGTGGAAATGAGGCGCGCGTAAAAATCTTTTGGTCGCATTTCGGAGGAGGAGAGCAGTCACTCCACCACCTGTTGGCAGGTGGTGTTGGCTTCACCTGCGGACATCTACTATGACATTGGGTTTGGAAATCATGGAAGATGTTGTTATCGACGTGGTAGGGGAAGAGCTGAAAGAGGAGCAGCTCCTGTCTCCGGAGGACGACCGCGGCACCGAGACGTCCAGCAGCCAGGACGCCGAGCGGGACACCGCGAAGACCAAAGGTCCAACATCTGTAAAGCCTCCATACTCCTACATCGCACTGATTACCATGGCCATACTGCAGAGTCCCAAGAAACGGCTCACCCTCAGCGAGATCTGTGACTTCATCAGCCACCGCTTCGCCTACTACCGGGAGAAGTTCCCCGCCTGGCAGAACTCTATCAGACACAATCTGTCGCTTAATGACTGCTTCGTCAAGATGCCCAGAGAACCCGGGAATCCTGGGAAGGGTAACTACTGGACCCTGGATCCCAACTCCTCGGACATGTTTGAGAACGGGAGCTTCCTGCGGCGGAGGAAGCGCTTCAAGCGGCAGCATTTTCGCTTCGACCCGCTGAAGGAGCAACACCTGGAGCCCAGCGGGCTGCACGGCTTCCCGCACGGAGCCTACGGCATCGGCGCGGCGGCCATGCAGCTCCCCAGTCTGGAGATTTACCCCTACCTCCATCACCACGCGCCCTCTCCGTGCGGCCACCACCCCAGCAGCATCCCACCTGTCAGCAGCATCCTGCCGGCTCTCTCCAGCTTCTTCTCCCGCAGCGCGCTCACGGCTAAGGCGTTCCTCCAGGCGCAGCCGGGGATCGAGGTCTTCTCCCCGGCCCAGTGCGCTGCCTACTCCTCTCCGCTCGCCTCCAGCGTGGCATACGCGTCTCCTGCGCTCTTCCACCCCGCCGCATCTCCGCACCTCCTCAGTTTGCACCAGTACCAGAAACTGCAGAGTCCGCGCGGCGCGGCGGAGCTGAGCAAACTGAGTACCGGTGCTGACGAGTGATCGGCGGACCGGACTCTTGAGCGCGTGTCTTCTCAGGTAACAGAGAACATTAAAAGCAGAAGATCACTTTCTCCCTCCAGGCGGAGATGTGATGGCTTTGCCTTCAAAGAATGTTGTAGATATGTTTAAAAAAAAAAAACTCCATCGCATCTTCATGGCAAAAAAAAAAAAGACAAACTTTTTTACAGACGCTTTTTTAAAAATGTTGTCCCTGAATTATCATCTTTGGTTGAGATATTTAAAGACGAGTTTCCTTTTCTTTTTTTTTGGAAAGAAATAAACGTGAATATTTAAACTTTGCGTTCCGTTTTATTTTCGCACATGTTCCGTTTCGGAGCCTGAAGCTATTTATTGGAAAACTCCAGAATTCTTTTATACTTTTGTTTGTTAAGTGTTAAATGCTTTAAGGTGTAATTTATGAGTTTTGTTTACACATGTGCTGATTTTAATATTTACACCACAATTCTTCTCAATAATGGCAGTGAAATAAACAAATTCATTTTTTTTAAATTGTAAAGACAAACGCAGATTGAATTGAATTATAAATAAACAATGAAGAATAATTTAATGACTACAATTAGCTGCAAGTCGTTCTTTTAAATCAATTAATCGATAAATGAAACAGAAACCCCCCCAAAAATGTATTACATTTAAAATCATACAAATGTGGTGTAAAAGAATATACCACCGTGTGTTAGTATATTTAGTTTCACTGATAATGCTCATGTGATTTAAATTTATAGAATCGTTAAAAATACAAATACAAAAAGGCCAAGAAAAAAACAAAACAATAATCAAAAATAACGGTAGAAGCAGAGGTGGATAAAAAGAAATAAGGGTCAAAGTCAGAGACACTAATGCAAGGTGTGTGTGTGTGTGTGTCTGTGTGCGTGTGTGTGTGTGTGTCTGTGTGCGTGTGTGTGTGTGTGTCTGTGTGTGTGAGTGTGTGTGTGTCTGTGTGTGTGAGTGTGTGTGTGTCTGTGTGTGTGAGTGTGTGTGTGTCTGTGTGTGTGTGTGTGTGTGTGTCTGTGTGTGTGGCATTCATGAACATAACTCTTGAATTATACATGCCTATAATTGCCTTATTTCACAGGACCACACACACACTCAGTTTTAATCTAGAATAACTTTCATGTGTTCAATCATCTCTGTGCCCCAAATGCCCCTTAAATGTTTTTAAAAGGAGCTTTTATAGTGAAGCTTATCCTTTTTTTTTAATTATTGTTAGTTTATTATATGAGGACGGTATTTTAAAACCATCAGGCTTCCAATTTTATCTCATGTGGGTGAATGGACTTTAAAAATATATTTAGCAATACTTTATACATTTCACTAAAGGGATTTGATTAAATCCATTAAATGAATGTAATATCATTAATAACATATAATTAACCTTGAAAGAGATGTAATGATAGATAGAAAAAAAAAAGAATGTTTTTTTTTCTTCAAGGCATAAATCAACAGCTCGTTTTAATAATAATTAAATCTGTATTTGCTGCTAAATTGTCAGTAAGCCCTTGGGGTGAGGCTCTGATCTATCTGTTTATTATTATCTTACTAAAGACTGCTTTCAAATGTTCTGGTAGGTCTCTACATCCAAACATATTCATAACCTAAAAACCTTAAACAAAAGCGAAAATCTTTAACCTGCAGTCATAACAAATCAGCAAATATCTGCGATTAGTAGATCTATCTACCCAAGTTTCCACCCGTTTCTCCATGCTGCTAATACACTTTATCTGATTTATTTTTCCCTTTCCTTTTCATTTAAGTGGACGGAGCGCCGCTTTGCAGCGAGAGAGACAGAGTAGTAAAATAATTCTAGGTTTCAGAGCATGGAAGTATTTATTTAATTCTATTCTGAGTCTGGTTTAGATGGATTACCACACTGAAACTCTGGGACGGAGCTAATGGATCACACCACAGGCTTAGTCTTTCTGCAGACTTTGGCACCCAGCGAGAGACTGAAACAAATAAAGAGATTGTTACCTGATGCTGAGCTGTTAGATACCCTCTCCTGAAAGAAAGGCACACTTTCTCAACGAGCCGCTTTTCATTTGGTCCATTCATAAATTAAAAAAAAAAAAAAAAAGCACATTTCTTTGTTCTGCTTTTGGGGTTTTCTAAATCTTGTCATAACCAAACATCTGATATTTGTTCTGCTGATTTTAAACGGCTCGGCAAGAGCTGTGGTTGAAGTGATCCGATGTCAGATTTCTATCACAGGCCGCAGTGCTTCTATTCTGAGAGCCCATGTATCTGATAGGGCTGAAGATGTTGCTGTCCTTCGCTTTCTTTGCTTTGGTCGTGATTAAACGGTCCAACCGAACTTAAAAATGAACATGTAAAGTTGTGATGGTGCGGGGAAATCTCATCGCACTGTGATTTCTTTCCCAGTTTGATACGAGCGAGATGTAATAGCGGTAATAATCCTTGAAAGACACCAGAAGAACGAAACTTTTTCCTGATAATAATGAGCTTATTCTGGTGATGGGAGCCAAGAGAAGAGAAACTGGAGCTGTCACAGTGTCTGATTTGCAGGCCGGGGGAGAGGGGGAGTCGGGGTGGTTTATTTGGAGGGGGGGAGAGGAGCCGGTGCACCTGATAAAATAAGCAAGTCAGACAATCCATGCTTGTGTGTGTAGCTGAGACTGGTCATCATTTTTCCATCCTGAAAGAAGCAACAGTTGCCAATACACTGCTTCAAGTCTTTTTACATTCCTTTTTCCTCTGTGCGTCATTGAGTGTGACACGGCTTATTAAATCCTCACTTGTACTGTGAGTAAAAACTTCTTTTTAAATGATTAGCAGCAAGATTTTCCCGATTTCTACCAGACTTTTTTCCAGTTATGAGCGTTGTCTCCAAGGCATCTTGGGATTAGACCAAGGGGAATGTGTTTCAAATTGAAAATGTCACCGCAGAGAGCTTACTCTGTGTCCTATTAGGATGATTCATCACATCAGCGGACGTGATGAGTGGACATTTATGTGACAGCCTGTCAGTGGGGCGTGCCATGCTGCGCTGACTGGGCCCGGTCCAATGCTGACTATCAGCTCTGAGCTATCACAAGTCAGAACTTCCCTCTTCTCTGGGGAAAAGTGACCGGGCTCAGTCAGAACTTCATTCATGCCTCACAGCGCATTTATCCTCCTCTTCCAGAGGCTAAAATAAACTGGTCTGCTGAGAACCCCGCCACAGCAAAGAAACAAGTACCAGTGGGGTGAGAGGTGCATTCTGGGATCGCCCCCCCCCCCTAAAGATCAGTCAGGACAGGAAAAACAATGATCCTTTAAAGCTGCAGAGAATTTGAAAAGCATAACAATACATTTACCTCAGACAGTTTTCATGTCTTAGAGATGGCTATTTTGAATTTCTGTCACGTATGAGACTCCATCCACACTAAAAACCTGTGGGTCAATGTTTTCACTGTTTATGTGTATGTGTGGCGGGTTTGAACCAGTATTAGCCTGGATTCTTCTACTTTGTGTGAAACTTGTACAAAAATGACGTCGGATCATCAGACCTAAAACGTAATAAACCTGAGTGGCCTGAGTAAACAGTAAAACACAGGATTTGAGCTAAACTTAATACTTAAATCATCACTGTGAAAAAGTATCCATAAAACTTAATGAGTCCATGAAATATCTAAATTAAAAAAACAAACAAAGATCCAAAGTGCATTAATAACCGGGTCCAGCTGGACTGGACCCTCCCAGACCTGATCACCACCAGCCTTCTTCAACACACCGTCACTTCAGTAGAACATCTTCAGAGGCAGGAAATTGGCTCCTAGGTCTCACCAGTAGCACACTATGCCAACATCAACAGACATTCCAGAGAAAAATGAGAAAGAGCCTGATTGAAATCATCTGTCTGGAAAGGCCGAAACATCTATTTCTAAGGTTCTGGGACTCCACAAACCCACAGTGGGACACATTAACCCCCGAGGGAGAAGACCCGGAACAATAGTTAGGGCCGACCTTGCTCCGTTTCGCCCGGCAGAGGCTCACTCTGGAGATCACAAATCGAAGACATCGAAGGAACCGCAGACCTCGCTCACCCCTATAAAGGTCAAAGGTCACTACTCCGAAGACTCTGTGCTGAAATGGCAACAACCAGAGTGGTGAGACAAAAGCCGCTGCTGACCAAGAGCAACATCAAAAATCAGCGCCCTTTAATGACCCTCAGAACTTTTGGGAGAATATTCTATGATCTGATACATTGACCGTTGAACAGATGGGAAGAAAACGGTCCCGCCCCATCTGACGTAAGCCATACACAGCATTCCACTGACAGAACATTGTGCAGTCAAGAAGTTCTGCAGCTTCAGGGTCGGGATGACTTGTCACGATTGAAGGAAACATGAATTCTGATCTCTATTCCAAAAGCCGGAGTAAGAATGTCATATCATCAGTGTGGGGTCGAAGCTCCAGCGCAACTGGGTCGTGCAGCAACACAATCGGCTCAAGCTCTTACCCTCTGTAAGTCCACCTCTGAATTTTTAAGAGCGGTCTAGTCAAAGTCTGGACCAGATCCGAACTGAGATACTGTGGTAAGACCCGGAAAGATCAGCCCATGCTCTCAGACCCTCCAGTGTGGCTGCACTAACGTAGTTAGTGGGTCCAAATTCTACCACAGTGATGTCAGAGAGGGATCTTCAGTTATGTAAAGAGTTCTTTTGCAGTTTTTTGCTCCTGGCGGCAAAAACTATCCATAAAGTTCAGGGAGGCAAATACTTTTTCACTCTAGTGATTTATGTACTGGATCTTTTTTTTTTCTTTTTGCCTGTTTAAATAAACTCTTCAATTACAACATTTTCTTTTTGCCTTTGTTTTACCTTAAATTTGGTTGAAACTACAACAAAGAGGCGAGTTGACAAAAATAGAGGAAATCTGGAGGGGTTGAATACTTTGTCTCAGCTGCTCTTGGCTTATGGGTGGAAAAACCCAAAACAATCTTTATCCTTATATTCATTTCATTTTTTTTTTAAATATCACCGGCGTTAGGGTTATTTCTATATCACACCTTATATATATATCTAATATACCAAATAATGTATTTTTGAAACGATCAAATCCAAATAACTCAACAGTGATAATAAAATGAAAAGCAGCACCTGCGTCTGAAGTGACTGCTGCTGTACAAAAGTTATTCTCAGTATTCTTTTGACTCGCTGAGAGAGAGTTTGAGCGTCTCATATCAAGAGAATGATTTGTGCTCCTCTATATACTACAAGAAGACCGTGTGTGCAGATGAAGAACCGGCGGAATGAAAAGACTTTGGCGTTGTGGTTTTTCAGTTATCATTAGTAAATCTCACACCTTTCTGCCGAGGCAGATGGCAGCTGATGTTTTCTCTCCTCTCACTTTAATGGCTGACTTCCACAGTCCTCACTCGCTCCTTGGCGTTTGCTTTTCCTGGCAGGGCCAATCCCCACTGCCCTGCTTCAGGGAGTTATTCAATTATAAATCTTCCACCCTCCTCTGCTGCCCCCCCTCTGCTTTCCCTCTCTCACCGGTCTATGTGCTCCTCTGCCAAGCCCAGTAAAACACGGCGCTCTGCCGGTGCACCCCTCTCCGGTCTCGTGCCCAAGAATTTATTATACTCAGGGTGGTGAAGTGGAGTGCGGTGTGTTTTTGGAAAAGGGACCCCCCTCAGGCCGCGGTGCCAACAGATGACAGTGACATATAGCAGGAAAGCCACCCAGAAGGAGAATGATCTCACACCTCAGCCACGCGCTCAGAGGGAGTGGGAGAAAATACAGAGAGTGAGGGGAGAGATCTGCAGCTGGGGGCAGAGGGGACAATAAAATCAAGATGAAAAGAGGCAAGGATGGAGCAATGAGAAGGTGGAAGGGAAAAGACAAACAGCGGCAACTGAAAGCAGTAAAAAAGTGAGTAAACGATCCGATGATGGCGCAGACAGAGTCAGCATCTGACTTCAAGCTCCGTTCTCAACTCGAACAGTGTGTTCTAATAAATAGAAACCAAACTATGATGAAATTCCGGGATGTTCTGCTCATACCCACTATTGTGGCTTTTTTCCTCCGGCAAGGATCTGCGGGGCTCCAGCGGACACCTTCAGAAAATCTGCAGATGTATTTAAGGAGTTACAACCGAGAGATTTTTCTCCTGGTGTCTTGTTTTCTCGCAGCAGGCGGTCACTACAGCTCTGATGCCCGTCTCTCCTACTAAGTGCCCTAGCTTGGCGACCTCATGCCCTCAACCTGCCCAAAGAGCTCAACATAACCACCACGTCCTCTCGGCAGATTTTTACGTGCCACCGTTCACAGGTAGAAGGCCTCCAAGCACCGTAAGAAAAGCTCGCCCTTCACAGGCACCAGATCAAAGGGAGAGGGAGTGTGATGTCACCCACGGCAGCCCCGAAACCACTTATTGCACCAAATGAGAGCCATTAGCCAAACAAACAAAGACTTATAACTCTGTCATTTAATCAAAAGGCGAGCAGGAAGCACAATTAACATATGGGCCCAGATGTGTCAGAGAGGGGTCAGGCTATAACCGTGCAGCTCTTATTACAGTCTTAGCACAGTCTGGGACCCGGCGGTTGGTGTGCAACCTAATGAGAGTCAGTAACCCCAACCTGGCTGCAGCCCGCCCGCACAGACTGATCTCTGAGGAAGACAAATTGGTTTGCCTTCCACACCAGGCATCGCTGCGAAGAGCAGGGGATGTTTGAAAGTTAGCCAGGTCATAGCTGGAACCCTCGCTCTCTCATTCATTCTCAGCCTCCCTCTCTGTCTGCACTCACTCTCTCCACCTCTCTCCCCCATTACATTTGGGTGTTCTCCACCCCTCCACCCCCCCTAGAACGTCTGCAGTGGCACATTACAACTTGGAAATGGATTTTTAAAGGGGGGAGAAAAAGGGTGCCAGAATGGGAAAAACATGGATTGGCTCAATGGAAGCAGATTAAGTGGGCATGCCAAACCTCACGCTTTGTACGAAACAAGAAAAAGAGCCTTTTTACATTAATACTCAGAGTTAAGGACCAACCGCACAGTGGTGGGAAATGAAAAAACACACACACACACACACACACACACACACCCCAAGCCCCCTCAAACGGGAGAATGATCATTTCGAAGATTGAATTGTCGCCTCCTCTCCGCGGCAGTGTCACCCGAGTGAATCACCCTGCTGGTTCCAGAGGACAGACGGGCTTTTTATCGCTGCGGCAGGTCTCTGTGTGCTGAGGGAACTGTAAAGCCCATTCATAGGCCCGCAAACATCCTGCAACAGCAACATAAATCCACTAATTCAGGCCTTTGTGTTTGGTAATGGCTGTTGTGCCACACGATGTAGATGTGATATGATGGGATTGATTGTGCTGAAGATCTCTGACGATGCTTTCTAGCACCGCCCTGCCACCCAAACTGTTGGCCGAGCAGCTCTTCATCCCATGTTGCCTCTGTTGGTGGTCCCTGGTGTAAGCTATATTTTCCCCTCACTTCTCTCTCTCTCTTTCTCTCTCTTTTTTTATAGCTTACACAAAATTGTTCCTAATTCGCTGCTGCTAGAGGGGGGTAATTTGCGGCTTTTGGCTGAGTGTCGCAAGCCCCAAATTTGAAAAAGCTGTTGAGTTGAAGGCACTCTGTGAAAGGTGGTAGGAGCAAAAGTTGGGAGAAGAGGGAGACAGAGAAAGAGAGGAAGAAAAGGGTAGAGAATAAATTCAATCAGTTGAGAAGGAAAAACTACAAAAACAAGAGGCAAAAGCCAACAACGCAGTAATAACTGTTGTGTAAGTCGTAGCCACCAAAGATCATTTCAGTGAAATGAATGCCTTCTTCTAATGTGGCTCTCTGTTACCGGGTAGAATCTGATGCAACAGACCCTCCACAGCCCACCTGATCCCAGGATCCACATTTAGATTTCTCTTCCTAACAGCACTCGCCGTCAGAAGGGACAACTTCATCCCTCAAGGAGTTTGGGAGAAACAACTCAAATAGTCAAACAATTTCAGATATATACACGCACACACATACACACAAACACACATACACATAAAGAAACATACACACAAACACACATACACACAAACACACATACACACAAACACACATACACACAAACACACACACACATAAACACACATACACATAAACAAACATACACACAAACACACATACACACAAACACACATACACACAAACACACATACACATAAACAAACATACACACAAACACACATACACACAAACACACATACACACAAACACACATACACATAAACACACATACACATAAACACACATACACACGCACACACACACACATAAACACACATACACATAAACACACATACACATAAACACACATACACATAAACACACATACACATAAACACACACATACACACAAACACACATACACACAAACACACATACACATAAACAAACATACACACAAACACACATACACACAAACATACACCCACACATAAACACACTCGCACACACTCGCACACACTCGCACACAGACACACAGATTGCATTAGTTTTTCTTTGCTCTGACGACTCAGACTTTTAAGTAACACTTTTGACCACTATCGTTAGTTCTACTTTTACTGCGCCCCAGCTTCTATCACCACCACTTCTACTCCAGCCTCCATTACAGTAAGAGTGATCATCACTTAATCAGTCAGATGGAACTCTGTCGGGCGACAGGTGCTTCTGCTTCATCGTAGGCCACCTCCCCCCAAAGGATGCAGAGTAGGACGCAGCTCATAAGACAAAGAAGGTCAAAGGTCAGTGCATCAAGGCTCTGTGTCTGAACATTGTTCTTTCCTCCTTACAACAAAGATTTAGATATTAATGTGAATCAAATTAAGAGTCATTTTAATTAAACCGTACACGTCTGTATAAGCATGGAAGTCAGACTTCATAAACTACAGACCGCCTTTAATAATCGTAGGACATCGTAACACATGCAGATAAAAGGGATTTAAACTTATGAACGATAGGTGTAAAAACTGTATTCAGTGTTTACCTCTGGATATCTATCTTCAGAAAAAGTTGAGCATTTATTCACTAACCTACTGAGTGCTGGAGGAGGATAATAATGACACCCTGGGGTGTTGGATCTTTTGGCAAGAAATGCCAAATGTTAGTTTCCT
This sequence comes from Lophius piscatorius, assembly GCA_009660295.1. Lineage (NCBI taxonomy): Eukaryota > Metazoa > Chordata > Actinopteri > Lophiiformes > Lophiidae > Lophius > Lophius piscatorius. The sequence continues at coordinate 14,547 of VRLP01008481.1, forward strand.
AAAAATGTCCAGATATTCTCTGAAGCAACGTCTTTTTTAAATGTGTGAGAAACTTTTTAGTGAACTAAAGGTTTATTTCGTACACACATCCTGTTGCTGATTTGAAGGCTGAGGCTTGTTGACACCACTTTTATATTTGTTTTATATCTGCAATCGTGTGACTGTTTTCCCCACTTCCTCTGTCACGTGAGTCATCGCTCATATTTCTGATACTATATTGTCATTATATGTTGTCATTCTATAATTCAACATAAAAAAAAAGTGAATTTCAAAAAGTTAACTATAGAGAAGGGTTTAAAATAATTGAATTTAAGCTTCAGTTCGTGAGACCTATGATCAACCTTCACCCTGGTCATGTGACACCTTGAGAACAACCTATAGAGTTTGGAATCACCTTGATATTTTAATTAGGTAATCAATAAAGATGATAAACCCCAACATTAAAACCAGTTCGAGGTGCTCTAACTTATGATTTATGCGTAAATGATGAAAGCGATTGAAAAAAAAAGAAGCCCTTTCTGGTTAAACTCAAAGTAGTGGGAAAAGAATATTGACTCCAGTCCTTAAAAAACTTTGACGTCCTGCTCAGCGGTTTGGTTCGTAACATTTTGAGTCTCTATTTCTCATTGAAAAATGTGACCAAACCTGTTTTTAACGTGACCCAGTGGTGGAATTCACGTGCTTAAGAGTAAGGGGCCGAGGACGGAGCCCTGGGAGACTCCACAGGTCAACGGGGTCAGCGAGGAGGAGGAGGCATGAACCTATTCCACGTGTAAGGTATTTGTTTGGCACATTAAAAGTTTGAGGACTTATTATGTGGCTTACAATCAAAAGAAAAGTCTAATAAGGGTTAAATAGTCTTATAAAAAGATGCTTTACTAATAGGATGAAGAATTTTCCCTTTATAATGGAGGTAGTAACGGATCATAAATACTTTTATAAGTCTGATCCTTTTTTAACAGAATTTCAAAATTACTTTCTATTTCATGGTAAGTTTAGAGTGTGTAATATATTAAATTATGAAAGAAAGTAATAAAAGAAGAAATAGATAAATAAAGTATGCAACTCCATTTTTTTTTTCTTACTGAGGACATTTAACGGGTTATAATCTGGATTCACACCATGTGTTGGGGTTCTTCGCTGTTATAAAAACGTCCTACGCCGTTTCATGAAAAAAAATGTCTCGAGTGATTTTTGTTACAGACAAAGAGGAAAAGCCACGCTGGTGAGAACATTACCTTCCTGGCCTTTTTACAGAAAAGTGAAGGCATTTATCTTTCAGTCCTGCCCAACAGTCCATAAGTCCACAAGTCTTAGGTAGTTTCTTCATTTCTTCAGGTCCCAGTGGAAATTGAAAAAGATTTCTAACAGGAAAATATAAAACGGGTGACTTTACTACCTACTCCAAACATTCACCACCCAAGGGTGTCTTTTATTTGACAATTATACTACTTTTAGGGTTTGGTTTAAACGTTTCTTCATGTATCTTGTGTGAGTTGTGTGATCAGGTGTGAAAGAAATCATCAGGACATCATGACAGGTACCGACTTCACTGAGTGACGAGACAAAATATGAGAACGAGAGAATCTCTCCATGATTCAGTTAAGTGTGAGCTGATGGCCTTGTCTAAGAACACGGCAGGAAGTAGATGGACCGGGGAAGACGTCCAGCGAAAAAGGTGTTTCCACTATGAAGCAAACTTCCCCCGGAGCCTGAGGGAAGAGAAGGAATGGAAAACATCTGATCGGAGATGAGCGCTTCTTCCAGGGTTTACCAGTGACGGGTTTATAGTAGAAACTACTGCTTCTGACGGGTTTATAGTAGAAACTACTGCTTCTGACGGGTTTATAGTAGAAACTACTGCTTCTGACGGGTTTATAGTAGAAACTACTGCTTCTGACGGTTTTATAGTAGAAACTACTGCTTCTGACGGGTTTATAGTAGAAACTACTGCTTCTGACGGGTTTATAGTAGAAACTACTGCTTCTGACGGTTTTATAGTAGAAA
>VRLP01008482.1:0-16551 GCA_009660295.1 Lophius piscatorius
TTAATATCTATGCAAAGTCTTCTGTCATCACCATAATCATCATCATCACTATTATCAACACCATCATCATCTTCAACACCATCATCATCTTCAACACCATCATTATCATCAACACCATCATCACTAACATCAACACATCATCTTCATCATCATTGGTATCAACACATCATAATCACCATTATCATCAACACCACCATCATCATCTTCAAAACCATCATTATCATCAACACCATCATCACTAACATCAACACATCATCATCATTTTCATCTTCATAATCAACACCATCATCACTAGCATCACCATCATCATTATCATCATAATAAACATTATCATCATCATCACTAGTATCAACACATCATAATCACCATTATCATCAACACCACCATCATTCTCATCTTCAACACCATCATCATCATAATCAACACATCATCACTAGAATCAACACATCATCTTCAACACCATCATCATCTTCACCATCATCATCATCTTCAACACATCATCATCACCATCATCATCATCACTAACATCAACACATCATCGTCATCCTCATAATCAACACCATCATCATTATCATCATAATAACCATTATCATCATCATCATAATTATCATCAACACCATTCATCATCATCTTTGATGATGATGAACGGTCCTTACTTACGAAGATTTCGGACGCCGGTGCCAACCCAAAATAAGTTAGGGGACAGCCCGTAATGTCCACTTCCACAGTGTGCAGAGTATCTGAAGGAGACAGAGATACATGAGAGTCAGAACTGGAGTCTATCAGCTGGTTGGAAGGAGGAACATTTTGACTTTTTTGACTTAATGGAGGAATCAAGCAGGCTTTGATGACAAATCAGTGAGGACTATTCCTGTGACATCATCAGTCACCACCAGGCACACAAAGACCTGTCAGGAAAATGTCTCATGTCTGAGACCATCAGCACATGCAGTCATTCTGCTATGGTCCTGAGCCGCTCAATAAGCGAGTTTCTTTGTCACTTCCTGTGGGAGGCGCTTCAGAATGACTGAGGTGTGTACTTACGTGGCTGCAGCACGAGGACAGACAGGAAGAGCAGGAGGTGGAACATGTTGGAATAGGACAATCAGCCGTAGGGAGAGCTGGAAGACACACAGAGGGACGAATTTGATTGGACATAAAGTTTAACACTTCCCGACAGAAGTAACTCGGTCCAAGTTCAGGGTTCTGGACTCTACCTGACCGTATGATCCTCTGGGATTTGAGGGGGCGTCTTTCTAAACGCTGCTGTGTTTGTTTCATCCCTCAAATTTAAAATCATTAAAAACATTCCCTAGAAATGAGAAAGGATGGTGCCTGATCTTCCTGCAGTCCGAGGGGTTGTCTGTAAGCAAGCACCAAGATCTTCTCTTCACAAGATACAAAGGTTCTGTAAGGTTCTAAAGAGGGTTCCCTCACACCTTCATCCACATACGTCCACGTTTTAACCGTCCTGAAGCTCTGCTGTCTCCTCCTGTTAGACGAGACCTTCCTGAACCCAGCGGCTCACATCCTCTCTGCCATCATGAGTTCACAGCCCACGCAGCATGAGCAGGTGGAGATGTGTTCGGAGGTGGAGCTTCTATCAAACATCTCACTCCCATCCCTGCTCTACTCAGGATGGACTGGGTAGGACAGGTTCATGTCTCTGGAACCTCTGCCCATCTCAAACTGGAGTCGCTGGACCGTTCCACAACTTTCCATGTCCCAACAGGTTTGAAACATCAACTTCACCTTCAGCCTGTATTCACAGGATCACTGAGGTCCCACCCCCGCAGATGGTCTTTGAGCTCTTTTTACAGTGTTTGGTTCATGAGTGTAATTCTGGGTTAGACGTGAGTGAAGATCGGAGATGTTTATGTCTCTGAGGTTCTGCTGTGTGTCTGAAGGTGTGACCCTGAGCTGAGGAGAGCAGAGAAGGAGAGACAGGTGAGAAGTGTGCAGGTTGTCTTACCCCCTGGAGTCCTGATGGAGGTTGGAGAAGATGAGGGTCTGTGAAGATTCTGCAGCTGGTGGACAAGTTCTTCTGCTCCTCTCTGGAGGATTGTGCTATCTCTCTCTCTCTCTCCCTCTCTCTTTATGCTGCTCTTCACAGGAGGGAGGGGGAGGGGGGGAGGAGGCAACGAGGGAGTCGCTCGTCTTGGATCCGCCTCTCATTCTTTTGGAACCTGTTGACACACCCGGATGCCAAAGATGCCAAAAGGAATGTGAACTGATCAGGTGATCTTCATCCACCCACAACACGTCATTTAGTTCGATATCATTTCTATTTCTACTATTCCACTAGAAATCTGTCTGATGGTTGGTGCGTCTGCTGATACTCATGGTACTACTACTGATGAAGTACTAGCAGAACCTGTAGTAGTACTCGTACCAGTAGTAGTAGTAGTAGTAATAGTTTCTAGTGGGTTAGATACTCCACCCTTACATTAGAACTTTTACTGCGGTTTAAGTTCTCCACCCTTACGTTAGAACTTTTACTACTGTTAAATTCTCCACCCTTACATTAGAACTTTTACTGCGGTTTAAATTCTCCACCCTTACATTAGAACTTTTACTGCGGTTTAAACTCTCCACCTTTACATTAGACCCTTACATTAGAACTGTTAGGATAGTTTCAGATCGTTACCATCTGATCTGATCTGGTAAAATGGCCTCTGACAGAACGTGGGATGTCGTCCTGCGTTCACCTGGTTGCTTTGATACGTTGCTCACAAACAACGTTCACAATGTTGCTCAGTGGCTGTTTTTGTGAACAATTAATGTAATTAAGGTGTCACTCAAAGGGCGTAGACTCTCTGTGGAATGAAACATAGTCAGACTCCTATGCCAGACTCTCAGGCACAGAAATAGACTTAGCGTGAGAGCGATGATGATGATGATGGTTGATCTAATCCCTTTCGTCTGGCATGTAAACCAATTTCCAAGGAGCTGTAGGCCTCACAAAGCTTCTAAAGGAAAATTGACCTTTGCAGGGCTAACGGTCTTAGAATGAAAAGGAATTAAAAATATTTTTTTTGTTTAAAGCAGGTTCAAACTAAATAAAACGTTTTGTGTGCCGTTATTGAGCTCAGGGTTGTAATTCTCAATAAACAATTAGTTCAAAATACAAAATATAACTGAATCGCGAAAAAACAAGATATAAACAAATCTAGCTTAACTCCAATGACATCTGCGTTAATAAGGCATATCCATCAGATTTGTAGCCGACAGGATCAGTACATGTGGAAAAATCAAAGATTAGCACAAAAAAAATATTTTTTTCATATATTTGACAGTAGTAAAATGATAAAAACATATTTTCAAAGTGATGTTTCTATCAATGACCGCTAGATGGCAATGTGTTACTGCAGAACCGTCCAAGACGGACAAGCTAAAAAAAACTCAGGTTGTTTATTTGAACAGATTACGATAACATGTTTTACATCATTGGAATGCTAATTTCACCTAGATTCTAACTGTGTAAGTTGTAAAATGACGCAAGGAACACATCCATAGCAAAAGTATTTTTGTTGAGGAGGTTCCAATTAACACGCTTTTTCTTGGGTGTTTTTCTTTAACATTCCAATGAGATCTGGTAGGGTCATAAAACCGCAAAGGAGTTGAGGTGAGATGTCGGTTATCAATGCTTCTATTATACCTCAGATTCTAACACCGGGGTCCTCCCGTCACAAAGATAGTCTCCCTTTTTGATTGATTGCCAGATGAGAACAGAATCCCTTTTGTCTCTTTGACCCTGGAGAGCAAATGGCGAAAAAAGCTGACCTTCTCTGCTGTGATGAACCAGATGTGGAGATGTCTCGCTACACTACCGTGGTTACCCTTATTAACACCTCCTCCAACCTTTCCTTAGTAAAATCCTTGAAAGACTAGTTGCCGCCCAACTCCATCAGCATATGTCCAACCATGAGCCCTAAGAACCCCTACAATCTGGATTTAGGCCTCACCAAAGCTCAGAGACTGCCCTCATCAAAATCACTCCTCATAGCAGCAGATTCCGGCCAAATCTCCATCCTCATCCTCCTGGACCTCCTCCTGTCGCTTTTGATACAGTCTCCCACTCCATCCTCCGCCTAACGGACCACTTAGGACTCACCGGAACAGCCCTCTACTGGTTTGAATCTTATCTTTTCAACAGAAAACAATTCATTACCATAAGTAACATCAGCTCCTCCCCAGCCCCAGTCAACCATGGCCTCCCTCGAGGTTCTGTGCCTGGACCCTTCCTCTTCACCATCTTCTACATGCTTCACCTTGGTCAGATTATTCGCGATCACGGTCTCAGTTTCCACTCCTACGCCAACGAAACACAGCTCGACGTCAGCACCAAGCACTCCACCCACCTCCCTCCCCAGTCCCCAGTCACATGCGTACAGGAAATAAAAACATGGATGTCATCTAACCTCCTCAAACTAAGCAGCAGCAAACAGAGCTCATGGTCATTGCTCCGGAAGATTGGAGATCTCCTCCAAGACGTGGCTGGTTGCTCCAACCGCCCATCCTCCGAGATCCGCAAACTAGGCGTCATCCTGGATTCCACCCTTTCACTTCAATAACATATCAAATCCGTCACAAATCTGTCTTCTACCACCTCAAGAACATCTCTTGTCTCCGGCCATCACTCTCTGACGCTGTTGCAGAGTCCCTCACCCACGTCTTCATCACCTCCCGTCTGGAATACTGTAAAGGAGTCCTGTCTAATGTTATTATCAACCTGGGATCCCTGCTGCTGCCGCGGCCCGACCATGGAGAGGTTGAAGAAAGGGGATTATAGCTAATATCTTTTCTGCTTTTCCCTCGACCGTATCTCTCCTCATCCGTGTCTCTCTCTTTCTCGCTCTCACTCTCTTTTTTTTCAAACCCGACAGGTCATAGCAGTAGGCCTTCCACCCTGATTCTTGGATCTGCTCGAGGTTTCTGCCTGTTAAAGGGCTTTTTTTTTTCTCGCCATTGTCACCAACGGCTTGCTCAAAGAGGAATTTGTTGGGTCCTGTATATAATTATATAAAGAACCTGGTCTAGACATGCTCTTTCAGGAAAGCACCTTAAGGCAACTGGTGTTGTGAATTGGCACTATATAAATAAAGATTGATTGATGACTGTCCGGGGTACCCAGCAAAGCCATGTACCGGCTCCGCTATGTCCAAAACTCAGCAACCAGGGTTCCCACCCACACCAGGCCCTGGCACCACATCACCCCCACCCTCATCCACCTTCACTGGCTTCCTATCAGATCATCATCAAGTATAAACTCCTCCTGCTCACTTACAAATCCCTCCTTGTCCTTGCCCCCCAGTACCTCACTGACCTTCTCCACCTCTATACTCCTTCTCTGGGGCTTCGCTCCTGCAACACTGGTCTGCAACATTCGGCACTCGCCCCCCCGAAATCAGGAATTCCGCAAGCCTGGACATTTTCAGAAAACTCCTCAAGCACCACCTGTTCTTCAAGGCCTACGATCTCAATATCCCATCTACACACCCCTCCTTCTAATGTTTATTTATTAATATGTTTTTGACTACGCTCTTTGTTAAGCGTCCTTGGGTTCATAGAAGTCAATAAGTCCAATTATAATCATATAAGTTCATCCAATTTATTATTATTATTATTATTATTATTATTACAGTTACCGGTTGTATTTCTGGACGTCTGAATCTCAGGACCCCATACCCGCTGCCGCCGCCCCGTCTTTCCTATAGCAAGAGTTTCCTGGAATGTGTGTTAGTTTGGATGTATTCCATAGCCAAGCCAGCTCTCAGTAGGACATAAAAAGTCCAGGTTTGAGTCAACAAGCAGGTTCTGTTTCGGGTCCATCTGGGTGGTATGCTTCTGATCTTTAGGTGCCCTCTAAGTGTGCCTTTGGGTTTACTTTCATGCTCCAGACAACCTTGGCGCAGTTCACGTTTAGTACAGGTGTTGACGTTGTTTTGTCACTGCAAAACTCTGGCAGGTCTCACAGCAGTTTGGGGCTTTTCCAGCGTCAAAAGGGTGAGTTTGTGTTATCAGCGGGCGGGGTGCCCTCTGTCCGTCCATTGCTGTGTGTCGAGGCGGTCACCGCAGCAGGCGCTACTTGCACCTGCTTGGATGCATCCCCCAAACTGAAGCTAATCCTTATCGGCCGCCACGGACTTCCGTTGAGACTGCACCTCAAGTTTAACGGTCCAGTGAGCGTGCGCCGGTTGGAGGACCTGAGGTGCCAGTATTTGTTCTAGGGAATGGCAGCTCAGACACATAGGAGTGACCTTGTAGGTGACTAGAAGTATCTAGTCCTTGACTTGACAGGCAGCCAGTGCAGTTTGGCTAAAGCTGCAGAACCTTGGGCCCTGAGGATTGAAGGATGCATGCAAACAGGGAAGGATGTGACCTTGGAGCTGGAAGGAGAGCTCTTCATTGGACCGGAAGAAATCTGCACAGGACCTGCCATGGAGGAGGGGACGTGTTGTTGGCCTGGGACGCTGGTGTCCAGCTTCGTCGTAGATGATACACTATCACTTTTATTTTGAAAGGAACTTGCTGGAACTCCAAGACAACCGAGTGGCTGCCATCTGGATCTTCAGGGGAAGAATCCTAAAACAGACTTGTGTAAAGCAGAAACTCACATGAGTGATTCATGACGGCTGTCTCTGATATCCAACGAGGATGTCACTGTGAGTCAAACTAGTCCTAGTAGAGTTAGATTCCAGAGAGTTTGGAGCCAACGTCGCTATTTTAATTATACCCCACACACCCATCGGTTCAGGTCATGATCCTCTGCGGTTATTTGCTGGTCTGCCAAACTATTGTCAGCCGTAGATCAGCTGCCAAAGCGCACACGTCCTCACAGCCAGTCAGCTGTGATTATTGTCTACCTGCGGCCTTTCATAAAGAACAGGTAGATCCAGCTAGGCATCTCACGCACCCACAGAATAGTATGTTCTGATCCACCGCTCAGGATCAGCAGAGAGACTGTCGCTGTGGAGATTCATTCACACTAATATTCACAATGTTATGATAGAGGCTGCCATGTAAGGCACCACATGTTCATCATGAGCAGTAAACATTCACGCCATCATTTATTCACCAATGGAACAGCCATTGGGAGCATCTTGGGGTACAGTACCTTGTTACAAAGACTTCACTAAGAAGGACAAAGGAAATAAAGAAAAATAAACAGGAAAACACAGTAAAAAGGCAACACAATTCAAAATGACGGAACTTCACAATAATGTAATAATAAATAAACACAAAGTCATGACTGGGTGTAGATTCATACTGAGCATATCATCAGAATTGAAGGAAACAAATATTCCAAGATATTTAAAACCATTTGGTTTTAAATACAGTTGAAAGGGAATATGCCTCTGTGTCTCAGGACATCGTAGGCTTCCCATTGGTCATGCCATTGATTTGCTAAAAGTGACCTTAAATCCAAAAAATACACTGAAAACATGAATTATTTTTACAATGAAAGGGGCTGAAACCATGGGATTGTTACAAATAAAAGAACACCATTTGCATACAGAGAGATTATGTGTATTTGATCCTTGGTTTGGATTCCAGTGATAGAAGTGCTGGATCCAATCTTTTCTTCAAGAGGCTCCATTAGCAGTTCAAATAACAAGGGCCATAATGGACATCCATGTTGTCCCTTTACTGAATGGACATGGGGAGGACATAACTCTGTTGATAGAAACTGTTGCCTTAGGTGCAGAATACAGAAGTTTGACCCAATCAATGAACATATTTCCAAATGAAATATTTCCACTCAATACGATCAAACGTTTTTTTTGTATGTAGTAATAGAACTAATGCATTGAGTTTATTAATTTTAGCATACTGTAAAATAACTAATAACCTTGTGAGATTGGCATATTATTGTCTTTTTTGTACTAAACCAGTCTGGTCATGTCCCACAACCTCTGGAATAATGTTATTGAACCCGAACGCGACTAATAGTGTTTTTGTCAAAATTTTACAATCAGTGTTTTGAACACTTACTGGCCGGTAAGATGCAGGGTCTTCTGGGTCTTTGTTTTCCTCATTTCATTCATTATCAACCGCTTATCCCGTTCAGGGTCACGGGGGGGCTGGAGCCTATCCCAGCTGACATCGGACGAGAGGCGGGGTACACGCGGAACGAGTCGCCATTTCATCGCAGGTCCGACACAGAGACACACAACCACCCACACACACTCATTCCTACGAGCAAGTTTAGTGTCACCAATTCACCTGTATCACGTGTTTTTGGACTGTGGGAGGAAGCCAGAGTTCCCGGAGAGAACCCACGCAGACACGGGGAGAACAAGCAGACTCCACACAGAAAGGCCGGCAGAAGTGGACTCTGACCCGGTACCTTCTTGCTGTGAGGCCGCTCTCAGCGTTCTGAGATAAGAGAGTATTCAGGGAAGTTCTCATTTCTAAGACTTTATCTCAGCTCACTTTATAGCCCTTCTGCTTCAGATTCTGTAATTTACTTTCCACACGTCTCTGTTCCATCATCTTTCATTTCTTTTCTTTCTTTTTTGAACAATATGAGCTAATAATGCCCCTTGAAAAAGGCTTTTGTGGTTTCCCATAAAATGGATGGATCTCTTTATCATTATCAAAAACATCTGTGGTTCTCTCAGATCAGTTGATATGGATCTATGACATTTCCAGCTAAAAATCTATGACTTGTGATTGGAGATGAACATTTTCAGGAAGAAAGGAGCACAATATGATATATGAAGAGAACCAATGCAACATTTTTCAACCTGTTGGACCGATTATTTGTGGGATGAGAAGGAAATCAATTCTAGAATATGATTTATGTGGATGGGAGTAAAATGTGGAATAAAGTGAAGATCCTTTTTCTCCTGTACCAACCGCAAGATCTTCATCTTCTGCTGATAGTCCAGAAGTTTAACAATAATTGGACGAGATTTTTTCAGCCGCTCGGTACTTTTGCGCAATCGAGCCACATTAAAATTAAATTAGATCATGTCCTTCAGATCCTTCTGGAATCCACACGATCAGCAGGTTGGATTGCCTTCTTTCATTTAGCATGGAATCCACTGATGTTTGGAGAGAAGCCACATTCTTCTCTAGCAGATTTACGCGTTTCAGCACGTCCGCCTCATTGTCCTCAGCTCTGCTGATTCTTTGTTGCATCTCCACATTTAATTCTGCCATGTTAGTCATTGAGAGGTGACTAACTTTCTTTTTAATGCCTTGAAGATTTGAAAGAACTTCACTTTGGATGTCCTCAGTCGCTCAAAGTATTTTCTCCATTGTGAGTTCAACGGCCTTTTGTTGGCAGGAATTCAATATTCACTGATCTCTGGACTTAGCAAGGTTTACGTTCATTCCAGATACAAATCTTGGTTTTGTGATTACATCTTATCTTCAAAAGCATATTGTAATGCCATATGGTTCAAAAATTATTATTATTATTTAAGACGTACAAGCCCAAGAGCAGAGCGCACTCAATCACGTCCCTCCGCTCAGCCGTCTTCCTTTTTTTTTTTTAAATCAATGAATGAATTATAAGGTCATTGTTTTAAACAACACACTTTTCACATCATACATCATGTTTTTATAATGAATTGAAAAACTTCTCATGATATGTAATCGCTGTTCTGAGTGTATTTCCTTTGGCCATTATATTATTAACTGGATGGATAAATCTGCTAAATGGAAACCAAGAGCGATCCTCGCTAAATTTAACTACCATCAACTGATCCATAAGCCAACGAGAATAACGAGTACAAGTAAAACTTTATGTGGCCTTGTTTTCACAAACAGAACAGAAAGAAAAACTAAAACATACAACCTGATTACAGGCCTATCAGACCGTAATATTACACTGGTAGTTGGAAAGCTGACCAAGAATAACGGTAAAACTATAAAATCAGGGATTCCAAAAGATAAATTGATGGAGTTGAAATAGAAGTGATGCAAATTAAGTGGGATTCAGCCACAGAAACTCATGATGTAAACACCTGCTGTGATAATTTCATTACAACTATCAGAGGCTTAATCCACAGACACACTTAAAACATGGAAAAGCAATCCCTGCAGCAACTCGCTTCCATGGTTTACTCAAAACATCTGGCAGTTGATGAAAAGACGTGACTTTGCCCCTCAAAGGTCCCTCCTTACTAAAACCGATACTGACACTGATCGTTCACACAGGCCTAGAAACAAAGCCAAACTACACAGGGCTAATCTAAATTGCTTCTCAAAGCTAAGCAGAGAGTCTAAAGGTAAAAGCACCATGGACAGTGACTTTCTAAACAAGTCCAATACCCATAATCCTCAGAGAATAAAGGGTCTGAAATCAAATGACAAATATATATGTGATGTTGAAACAAATGAGTTCAATGCTTTCTTTATTGCTTCCGCTCAGAAACTTTGCAACAGCGTCAAATCAGTAGAACTGGCCGCAAGCATGCCCAACCAGAAGTTATTGTCAAGCCTTTGTGTTCCTTTCTCCCTCTGTGTCTGTCCTGTGATTGGTCATCATGCTCACCTGTGTTTCCCCTCCAGCTGTGTCTCATTGTCTCGTTACATCTGTGTATAAAGTCTGTCCTTACCTTCAATTCTGTGCCAGTTTGTTGCATGATGTTCCTCGTGTCGTCACGCGTCACAGTCTTTCCCAGTGTGTCGTGAGTAATCTCCAGTATTTCTGTTCCTGTTTTTTCCTCGTGCCCTTTTGGTAAAAATAAATATTTTTGCACCTGCTCTACGGCGTATGCGTCTGCATTTGGGTCCGAGCAAAACCCCAGAGGAGTTTGTAACAGTTATTCTCAAAAAAGTTAGCAAGATCATGAATGAGCATAGCAACTCAAGGTCAAGGGATATTCATGATCTCGACTCTGATCTGATAAAGAAACATGGAACTCAACTCCTCAAGACGATAACGCTTCTGGTGAATTTTTAAATTAAAACAAGATCTTTCCCCTATCACTGGAAAACGGTCGTTATCAGCCCAATGTTCAAATGTGGTGAGTCACACTTGACATGTAACTACCGACCCCTTGCCATCCTCCCAGTTGTTTCCAAGACATCAGAAAAGGTTGTTGCGGATCAACTCCAATCATATCTAGAGGCCAATCAGTTACTGCTTCAACGGCAGTTTGGATTCAGAACCCGATACTTAACTGACTCTGCAAAATGATTAAGAAGAATAACGAGTTTGTTATCTTGCAGATGGTACGGAAGAATGAGGCCCACTGATGTTCTCCCACATTCATTTGCTCCTATGCAACAAAACAACAATACAGACAAACCTTCTTATTCTCATTGTACCGCTGCTCCTAGATAGGTAGAATGATGGATGGATGGATGGATACAAAAAACTACAGAAATAAAGTTCATGCAAATATAAAGAAAACAGAAAAGAGTCCGATTTTCAATGGCATTTGTAATATGAATTAAAATAGTCCATTTAGAGATGTGCAAAAGTTGACCAGGTGAAGATGTTCAATAGTTGCCCAGGTGCAGAGGAACACACATGGTGTGTAGTCAGTTAATAATTATCAGATACACACAAGGTGTGTAGTGAGGTAGCACTGAAAAAACTTGACCACGAACAAACGGGAAGCTTTCTGATACAGCGTTTACATGCAGCGACTGGAAATCGGAAAGCCTTTCCGAAAGGACAAAAACATAAGGACATAGACATAAAGGAATGAAATCTCCTTTTACGAATCTTTTCGAATCTAATTGGAATAAGGCTGTCCATGTAAACCCACCTAATTTCCAAACCCTTAACCGTTAACCGGTGGGCTCTGTGAGGACCTCCGCAGGAGGTCAGTCCCCAGCTCCTTTGTTTTGCTGGTGTTAATCTGAAGGTGATTGACCTCATACCAGTCCACAAAGTCCTATATAGTATCCTGATACTCCAGGTCGTTCCCCTCTGATAGGTATCCAACGATTGCTGTGTCCTGGGAGAACTTCTGGAGATGGCAGTGAGTTATGTTGTATCTGAAGTCTGAGGTGTATAATGTGAATAGGAAAGGGGAGAGCACGGTCCCCTGTGAAGCTCCAGTGCTGCAAGCCACCACATCAGACACAGTTCTTCAGCGTGACGTACTCTGGTCTGTCACTGAAGTAGTTGGTGGTCCATGTATTCCCGGCTCGGGGTCAACATCTGCCTCTTCCAGCTTCCCTCTCAGCCGTTGAGGCTGGATCTTGTTGAAAGCACTGGAGAAGTAAAAAAACATGACCCTCACAATGTTTCCAGTGTTCTCCAGGTAATAGAGGGATCTGTGCAGCAGGTGAATGACCGCGTCATCCATGGATCCTGGTGGGAGCACACCAGGGGTCAAAAAAACTTGAGAAGATTCCTCTCTATGGTCTTCATCATAAGGGAGTCCAAGACCACAAGTCTGATGTGGTTGGGTTCACTGGGGTACGCAGTCATTGGTAAAGGTACCACACAGGAAGTCTTCCACAGTATTGGTACCCCCTCCACACTGAGGCTGAGGGTGAACACATGCACATGCGCTACCATAGACAGCTGGTCTGAACAATCTCTGGTACCGTCTGGAGCTGGTACCGTCTGGACCCGTGGCCTTTCTTGCTCCAATCCTCCTGAATTCCCTCCCCACCTGATCTGTTTTTATGGAGAGAGTGGGGTTAGTGGTGGAGGGTCAGTCCAGTTGTATGGTGTGGGGGGAGGGGGAGGCTAGATTGGGGTTGTAAGGCTGCAGCTGAGGTGTGAAGTTGCAGGAAAGGTTCTGACCAGGACACACTGGGACACGGCTGGTCTGTATTCTGGTGAGAGGGGGACACATCAAGGCGATTTAAAAAAAACATTTCATGTATTGGCCCAGTCCCGATCACCGTATTCCAGACCTCACCTGCATTACTTCACACTTCTACTACAGCCCCTCCTCCACCCTCCCCCTGTATGCATCCTTCCCCTCCCTGATTCTCTTCTTGAGGTCCTTTTGGACCGGGCGTCCCTAGCTGCACAAATCACCATTAATAAAGTTCATTCAAATCGAAGAGTAAAAAAAACTTCATGCTTAAAACCAGAACAATTGACCTTGTTAATGAATTAGCTTTAGCAATTATCACCTTAGAGCAAAGTCTATGAAGGATATTATTGAATCTATCAGCCTGAGAACATAAATAGAGTTGCAGCTCATTTCAGCAATGCATCCGGCAACGTGACGGTAAACCGACAGGAGCTACGGAAACACAGGAGGTGAAGGAGTTACAGGATGTACAGGAGACGTGATGTATCTTAACCCCACAGGTAATAGTAAAAATAAATTGACATCATCAAGGTAAAATTCTACATTAAGTTCTGCATAATCACCACCAAACCCAGGAGAACAGTAAAGAAATATCCTAACCCCAAACCCTGGATCACCCCCTTTATTAAGCACAGCCTCAGGGAAAAACCGAAGACATTTCAACGCCGGGACTGGGCTTTGCTTAAAACGATAAACTGACAGATCAGGAATGACATACTCAAGGCAAAACTCAAATATAAAGACAGACTGGAACAAGAGTTCACAAACATGAAGACAAAACAAGCTTTCCATAAAGTAAAAGCACTACTTCACCGGTTGTGAACTGAAACAAAACAATTCCACAATAACGGACCTCTCCCCATTTGCAAATACTCAAACACTTTTTACAAATGGTTTGAGGAGCTGCTGAGATCCCACTCCTTTCACAAGCCTGCACTTCCCCCCTTCACACTGGAGGATGTCAGACAGCTGCTGGGAAGTTGGAAGCCTGACAAGGCTCCAGGCCCAGAAGGCATCCCTGCTAGGTGGCTCAAGCTCTGTGCCGTGGAGGTCTCTCCCATCCTCCACTCCATCTTCTGGGAATCCTACAGGACAGCATCTATAGACGCACACATCACTGACATCAATCAAAGAACAAACTCAGAGCGCTGTCTGTTCCCCCCCCCTCCTGCTGCTGTTGCTTTATAAAAGCATAATCCAACCCATCCTGCTGTACTGTTCCTCCTGATCTTCACCCTGTGAACCATCTCCAACAAAAACAAACTTACCAGCATAACACGCACGGCCTCCAACATCATCTGCCTGCCAGCTGCCAATATCTCAGGTATGAACCTCAGAGCTGTCACCCTAACCCACACACGACACTGACCCCCCGTCAATCAACACTTCACTTTACTTCCATCTTTCCGGAGATACAGGACTCTCAGATGGAGAAGAGCTCGTTTCAGCAGGAGTTTCTCTGCAAATGCAGCCATGAATCATCGTCCTAGCTGACACTGTTGTGAGCTGGGATGATGAATGCATTCATATGAGACTTTGTGTACTGACCTATTTGTTAGTGGCTATGTGTGTATCTATGTGTTACTATGTGTGTATCTGTGGGGCAACGGTGGCTCAGTTGGTAGAGCGGTTGTCCACTCATCTGAAAGTCAGTGGTTAAATCCCTGGCCACTGTAGTCCACATGTCGAAGTGTCCTTGAGCAAGATACTGAACCCCAAGTTGCCCCCAATGGCTGTTCCATTGGTGTGTGAATGATTGCATGAATGGTTACTGCTCATGATGAGCATGTGGTGCCTTACATGGCAGCCTCTGTGTGAATGGGTGAATGCTGACTCACGTTGTAAAAGCGCTTTGAGTAGTCAAGTAGACTAGAAAAGCTCTGTATAAATACAGTCCATTTACCGTCCATTTATGTGTTACTATGTGTGTATCTATGTGTTACTATCTGTACTGACTGTGGAAACTAATATCCCTCTGGGACAATAAACCTAAATCTAAATCTTGTATTGATAATTGTACTGTACTTTCAATGATGTTGTATTTTTACTATAACTTTTCTTTTTCTTATTTCTAAGGCTGACTTTAAAAGCCTCCCAAGGACAGGTGTTGAAAAATGAACATTTAGCCATAAACACTAGATTTAGCGCGTCTGTGGCTGGTTGAGTGTTTTTAAAACCAAAGTTACGGTTTGTACACCTCCAAATAAACAAACTACACTGAAAGGTTTTGCTCACCTCCATATATTTCCCCCTTATCCTCTGAGCAGACTTGAAGACCCGCAGTACAGATGGTGGCCCACACTATGGCGCCGTGGCAGAGGAGACTCTCTTTGGTGCTCCTGCAGAAGCTCGGCAAGAGCTAACTTTTGGACTTTGGTCTGCACAATAGGGGTCATTTAATTCGAACTTCTTCTGGAAGGTTTGTACAGAGTTGCCTTCATCCGGGTCATGGAAACCCTGACAGCTTGATCAAACTGTGGAATAGGTTCAGGAGGATGAGATCCTTGTTACTCTTATCATTACCATGTTGTTCTTCGCCGCCTCTCTTTCTTCTGGTCTCTTGTTGTCCGCTGAGGATACATGACAATTTTGCTCATGTCGCCTTCTTTACCACTAGATGATTTTCATGTTTTGGGCCACCTCCTTCAATCTCTCCTTGACTTCATCATAGACGATGTTGCCGTAAACATCAAGTCTGGTGGTTGTGTGTCCGGCCAGAGAATTCTGATGGATTGAGTTTATGCTCTTCTCAAAGTTTTTACATGCCCTCTCGTCGTCAGCTTTGGGCCCCCAGACTTTTTCCTGACACATAAACTTTTCCCTCGGGGCTCCTTCTCTTGTGGGGTCACTGCTTATGAGCCCAACATGACTGTCGCCTCCTGTCTCATCTGCTGCTGGCCTCAGTTACCCAGCATCTGAGTGAAGGCTGGTGCAACACTAGAATAAAGGTCTGACAGGATTTTCATCTTGTTATCCCGTGCTAAAGAACGGCATGTATGAGTTTCACTGCGTATGAGGAACCACGTTCTTTTCAACTCGCCTCCCTCCTCACCTGTCAGGGCGGGGCACATTGTTAACCCTCCTGCATTCAGTCACCTTCCTCGAGCCAGATCGACCATCATCGCTCTCACGCTAAGTCTATTTCTGTGCTGAGAGTCTGGCACAGGAGTCTGACTACCTTTCATTCCACAGAGAGTCTACGCCCTTTGATTGACACCTTAATTACATTAATTGTTCACAAAAACAGCCACTGATCAACATTGTGAACGTTGTTTGTGAGCAACATATCAAAGCAACCAGGTGAACGCAGGACGACATCCCACGTTCTGTCAGAGGCCATTTTACCAGATCAGATCAGATGCTAAGGGTTAGGGTTAGGTTTGAATGAAGGTTATCACGACGAATCCCCCCGCCTGGTCCGACGACCCAGCACTTGAATGGAGAAAAGAAGGCAGTGCACTGGCCGGCGCCCGTCTTGAAAGCTCTCCCTGTCCTGTATCACCCCCTCCATCGGGAAGGTCTATACCTGAGTTAATCTCTCCGTTTTTCATGTTTTGGTTTTCTGGTTTTGTTTTTTCTGTTATTATTGTTTGTTTTTTCTTTTTTTTCAAAGGTTAGGAGTTAGGGAAATTAACTTTGCAGCCGGGAACCGGCGGCGAAGTTAATGCACACTCCATCCTGTCCTCGGCCTGGACTGGGTTCACCTTTCATTTAGTCCCTTTGGGTGCACTGTGTCCAAAAGGGACATCCAGAGTCTTTCGGCCCGACACCTTTGAGCCCTAGTCCATCTCTGGTTGGACTCTAGGAC
>VRLP01008483.1:0-16548 GCA_009660295.1 Lophius piscatorius
GTCTGGTCAAAACATGTCGACACTCGGCCAGGGCTTTTTCATTATCCTACAAGGTGATTAGAGGGAGGAGGAGGACAAACAGACGTGGAAAATTAGCACCAACCATTCAAACACAGGGTCCATTTGATGATAGAGCATCACCTTTCCTTCATTATAGCACATTGTGAAACAGACATTCAAAGGTTTTATTTAAAATTAAATGCATTATAATTAATTCAATGGCGCAGAGTTTTAAAATTAGCTATTGATACTGACAATAATGGAATCACAAAGCAGAATGGGGAAAGACATAGAAGAAATTATTCACAAAAAGAAAGAGAGGGAGTTGCAACAGGATTAACACAAACCTGAATCTAATGACACATGTGGAAATAATTTATAGTTCATTTCCATTAATTTCCAAGTATCAATCTGAGCTTTTGGCATGACAACATGCTTCAGATTTGCTTAAAGCAACAAAAAAAAAAGGCAACCAGTCTATAAACCTATATATGTTGAGTCAAAGGCAGTAGCAGAGTTCTAAAGCTCAACAGACAACTGATTGAAGACTTTATGCAGCTTTGTTATGGATGATGGTGAAAAAGAAATCTAACTGGGTCATTTAAGACTGGAACTAGAGTGAAGCAGACGGAGATGGGAGTCTAACCTTGACAGCTGTGTCGAGTTTCCTTTCAAGCATGGACTCCGTGGCTGACAGAGCATCCATTGCACACCAGTTTTTCTCCCGAAGCTCCTGTTTGGTCAGTTCCAGAGAGATACTACTTTCAGTTCAACCTCAGGGAAAATGCATTTCATGACCCTCAATTATAGACTGGTATAGTAACAGAAGAAACGGAACACATCTCATCCTAGAATGACTTTAACCTGTTTTTCACACATGCTCCAACCACTAACTGGGAAAGTTGTGTCCAAGGACACAGACGTCCCTGCTACTGGAAACTCAATGAGCCTCATTTACCAACTGTTCCAACAAAGCAATATCTTCTCTAAACCCTTATGAAGTTTTTAGGATCTTATTATGGATTTGTTCTTAGGTAAAAACAAAATCTACGACTACTCGAGTATTCAAAAAAAGTCAACTGTTTTTTCTTCAGTTATGCTCCTGTATAATAAAGGATTTAAATTACAATAATATTTTCACATTTATAATAATTTATTGTTATAATTATACAGCGAATGAACAGCGTTCATTGTAACAGCATCCCCTTTTCTTGTGTTATTTTATATCCACCACTGACATTGCTAAATAAGATAAAAGTTTTCTGTTAACCTCCTGCAGCAATATCTCCAATAGGGATTCATAAACCAATAATTAAGATGCACACTTTCAGAGCCCTACAGAACATGTGTCAGATTTACCTCACATGTTCAGCTTTGAGAGTCTGAAATCTGTGGCTGAGGCTAAGAGCTAAGGGACAACGGAAGCAAGGAGGCATGTAGTGCATAACTCCAGGGTGAGGAGGGTGTGTGTGAGATCCAAACGATCAGGGGAGGGAGGTGTTTTGCATGACTTAAAATCAAAGCAGCTAATGGTTTGTGCATAATTCATGTCATCACTGTAGGGAACCTACGTTGTTCTTCTTCCTTTGGTGTTCCAGGGAGTCCTTCAGCTCAGCCAGCTCAAACTGCAGACCTGCCACCTCCTCTTCCTTCTCTGACAACCTGATAAATGACAACATTACCCTCATATGAGTATTAGGTTCTTACCGGTCTTTTAAATATGTCATCATATATCATGCAAGGTTACTCACGCTCTCAGAAGCTCTGGGCTTGCTATCACTGTTTGGGAATGCTATTTGAAAAGGAGAAAAAGAGAGAAGTAGGACTTGATGACAATTCAGTGTCTTAGAATCCTGCTCGTGCCTTTGTCACTATTTGTGGCATAAGGCGGTACCTGCAGCCAATCGACGCTTCACAGGTAGTCAAGCTCCTCCAGGACAACATGTTCCTACGTGCAATTGCAAAAAGGTATGCTCTCAGTGTCTCTCAGCAGTCTCAAGAGCATGGAGGAGCTGCAAGGAGACGGGCCATTATACGAGGAGAACTGGACAGGTCCGTAGAACACCAACAACCCTAGCAGCAGGAGTGGTATCTGCTCCTCAGTGTGAGGAGGAACAGGAGTACTACTTCCAGATCCCTAAAAAATGACCTCCAGTGGGCTTCAGATGTGATGTTTCTGAAAAAACTGTCAGCAACAGACTGCATGAAGGTGGCATGAGGGCCCGACGTCATCTACTGGGACCTGTGCTCACAGACCAGCATAATGGAGCTCACTTGGTGTTCACCAGAGAACAGCAGAATTGGAAGATTCTCCATTGGGGCCCCGTTCTCATCACAGATGAGAGCAGGTTCAGACTGAGGTCATGTGGCAGCCGTGACAGAGTCTGGAGATGCTGTGGTGAACATTATGCTGCTGCAACATCATTCAGCGGGTGCGGTTTGGTGGTGGGTCAGGGATGGTCTGTGGAGACAGACCTCCACAGGCTAGCCAACGGTACCGTCACTGCTGTAAGGTACCTGGATGGAACTGTCAGACCTTACCCTGGTCAAGTGGAGACTTGGTTCATCCTGGTCCAGAACAATGCCCAGCCTCATGTGATCAGATTGTGTTGGCAGTTCCTGGAGGATGAAGGTGTTGATGCCTCTAAATGAATCTCACGTTCCCCTTAACCCACCTAAGAACCTCTGAGACATTATATATCGCTGAATCCTTTGCCACCACCACTGACCACAAACAGTCCAGGAGCTCTGATCCTGGACTGGGAGTTTCCCAGGACACAATCTTCCATCTCATCAGGAGCATGCCCACACGTTTTCAGGAGTCCATTTGGAACGTGGGTGTCAAAGTCATTTCGTTTTTTCTCTCTGATTTTTGGTGTAATTTAGAAACCAGCCCTAAATGGTTTTAAAATGTTGATTTCCATTGACCATTCATACAGAATGTTGTTCTAAACAAATTACAAAATGTGTATCAATTAAGATTTTCAACTTGAATGTTTCTGTCATCGTGGTCCAGACTGTGACCACAGCATTGCAATGGCACAAAAGGGTTTCAAGAAGAATTGGCACAAAGCTAAAAATCCTTTATTTTCCCATACCTGCTCACTGTCCACAGGAACATTGGGTAGAAATGTGTTTAAAACATGTCGACACTCGGCCAGGGCTTTCTCCTTATCCTACAAGGGGATTGAAGGGATGAAAAGGACAAACAGGAAAGGGAATTAAGCACCAACCATTGGGTCTGTTCAGTCACTTCAAAAACAAGGTCCAGTGGACAATTGAGCAACACCTTTCCTTCACATTCAAATGATTGAACTTCCAATTAAAGGTTTGATTCCCAATTTATAAATTTAAATACATTTAAATTGGTTCAAATGTCTTAGTGGGTGAATCCCGTGTGACAATAATGGAATCATGAAGCAGAATTTGTGTGTGTGTGTGTGTGTGGAGGGGACATTGAAGAAATGATTAACATTAAAGAAAGACAGGAGGCTACAACATGATTAGCATGTTGTAGCCTCCGACAACAATGACACACATGGAAATAATTTATAGTTTATTGCACTCATTTCCAAGTATAAATACAAGCTAAGCAAAAAAAAATAAAAAATGGCAGCCAGTATATAAACCTATATATGTTGAGTCAGAGACAGACTGCCACAGGCAGTAGCAGAGTTCTTAAGCTCAACAGACAACTGATTGAAGACTTTTATGCAGCTTTGTTATGGATGATGGTGAAAAAGAAATCTAACTGGGTCATTTAAGACTGGAACTAGAGTGAAGCAGACGGAGATTGGTGTCTAACCTTGACAGCTGTGTCGAGTTTCCTTTCAAGCATGGACTCCGTGGCTGACAGAGCATCCATTGCACACCAGTTTTTCTCCCGAAGCTCCTATTTGGTCAGTTCCAGAGAGATACTACTTTCAGTTCAACCTCAAGGAAAATGCATTTTATGACACTCGATTAAAGACTGGTATAGTAACAGAAGAAACGGAACACATCTCATCTTAGAATGACTTTAACCTGTTTTCACACATGCTCCAACCCCTAATTGGGAGATTTGTGACCAAGGACACAAATGTCCCCGCAACTGGAAACTCAATCTGGGCTGATGTGGAAAGACAATAAGCTGTATCATAGGTGAATGTGAGTAAACCTATATCAAACACCAAAAGCCTAAAAAATATAAAAAGAAAGAAAGAAAGAAACTGTAGAAACCAATAACTAGATGCATACCTTCATAGTACTACAGAGCAGGTATGAGATTACACTGAATTAGGTGCAGCGTTTTTTTTAGGATGGGTAGATTTACCAGTCCCATTTACATAGGTGCAGATGGACAGACATGGGTAACCCTATGCCAAATGTTTTGCCCCTTTGGCAGGGACAAACAATTAGTCTGAGCAAATAGGTTTGAGATTCAGAAATCTTTGGCAAATCTAAATGATAACAGAGGCATGCAGTGCATCACTCCAGCGTTAGGAGGGTGTGTCTGAGAACCAAACAATCAGGGAAGGGGAGAGAAGTCTCGCAAGACCTAAAATCAAAGCAGCTAATGGTTGTGCATAATTCATGTCATCACTGTAGGGAACCTACGTTGTTCTTCTTCCTTTGGTGTTCCAGGGAGTCCTCCAGCTCAGCCAGGTCAAACTGCAGACCTGCCACCTTCTTCTCCTTCTCTGACAACCTGATAAATGACAACATTACCCCTCATTATGAGCATTAGGTCCTTACCGTTCCTTTAAAATCTCTCTGTATAGTATCCAACGTTACTCACGCCCTGAGGAGCTCTGGGCTAGACATCGCTGTTTGGGAATGCTATAAGAAGAAAAGAGAAAAGTAGGACTGAATGACCATTCTGTCTTAGTATCCTTGTTGCTATATATATATATGTATATATATATATATAGAATTACCTCAAATTCCTCTGATGAAGAGCTTGATTGTGCAGCTGCTGCCCTCTCAAATCTTTGGAGCCACTCATGATGGTCCTAGGAGAGAGGAGATACAGACAAACTTCAAGGATCTTCATAGACACCTGAGCATTGCAAGGGGTTTCAAGATGAATTTGCACAAAGCTAAAAATCCTTTATTTTCCGTACTTGCACAGGAACATTGGGCTTAAGTCTGGTCAAAATATTTCGACACTCAACCAGGGCTTTCTCGTTATCCTACAAGGCGATTGGTGGGAGGAAGAGGACAAACAGGAGAGAAAATTAAGCACCAATCATGGGGTCTGTTCAGTCACTTCAAAGAGAGGGTCCAGTGGAAAATTGAGGCCCACCTTTCCTTCCCCTTAGCACTTTTGGTACATACATTTCGAAGTTTGATCAGAAAAGAAATGAAATGCATTTGAATAACTTCAATTGTACATAGTCATATGATTAGCTGGTGATATTGACAATAATAGAATCATGAAGAAGAATGGGGGACAACATGGAAGAAATTAATCACATTAAAGACAGGAAGCTGTAGCATGATTAACATGAATCCGAATCTAATGACACCAAATGGAAAGTAGCTAAAAGCACTCGGAAAGCAAACCTCCGCCAAGACACAACAGTAAACCAAAAATTCACGCAGATTTGTCCAATTATTTCTGAGTTATTGCCAGCCTATAAATCTACTAATAACCCCAACAAACTCCCTGAGTATATCTGAAAAACTCTGAAGCCTGTTGTCTCCTGCGCCGTCCACTTCAGCATCTCTGCTCAGCCCACTGACCCACTAGCTCAATCCCCAAAGGAACATCAAAAGGAACATCAAACTAATAAATAGAACTCTTGAAACTGAAGGCCTTAGCTCCAGAGCCCAAAGGAACTTCAAATAAATGGAGCTCTTCAAACTGAGCCCCTAGCCTCAAAGAAAGATCAAAAGAATCAAAGGAACAAATGCAGCAACAGCCCCATTGTGACGTCACTACTAGAAAACAGCTTATTTTAATGTATTTTATTGTAAATAATGCAAAACACGTAACGTCACCAAATGTTGATCACATCTAGGATATGCCCACACCTATCTCTGGGTAAAATTTCATGCCAATCCGTTAAGCCGTTTTTTCGTATTCCTGCTCACAAACGAACAAACACACAAAAAAAGTCCTGGGTGTCTAACCTTGACAGCTGTGTCGAGTTTCCTTTCAAGCATGGACTCCGTGGCTGACAGAGCATCCATTGCACACCAGTTTTTCTCCCGAAGCTCCTGTTTGGTTCCAGAGAGATACTACTTTCAGTTCAACCTCAAGGAAAATGCATTTCATGACCTAATTGACGAAAACATAACCCCAGTCAAATAAAGACTGGTATAGTAACAGAAGAAACGGAACACATCTCATCTTAGAATGACTTTAACCTGTTTTTCACACATGTTCCAACCAGTTAGTGGTTGGAGCATGGTCCAGAGCCCATCCTGGCTCTAACCAGGATGGGAAGGGCCAATCTGGGCTGATGTGGAAAGACCATAACCTGTATCATAGGTGAATGTGGGTAAACCTACATCAAAATCAATGAAGTTCAAATAACTTAGGCCTAAAAAATGTTTTAAAAAAGTAAAGAAACTGAAGTAACCAATAATTAGATGCTCACCTTCATAGCCCTACAGATGGTGTGATTGAGAACCAAACAATCAGGGGAAGGAGATTTTTTCCGACACTTAATATCAAAGCAATTAATGGTGGTACATAATTCATTTCATCACTGTAGGAAACCTACATTGTTGTTCTTCCTTTGGTGTTCCAGGGAGTCCTTCACCTCATCCAGCTCACGCTGCAGATCCGCTACCTCCTCCTCCTTGTCCGACAACCTAATTGACGAAAACATAACCCCTCATTATGAGCATTAGGTCCTTACCGTTCCTTACTGGCCCTTTAAAATCTCACTCTATAGCATGCAACATTACTCACGCTCTCAGAAGCTCTATGCTTGGCACTGCCGTTTGGGAATGCTATTTGAAAAGAAGAAAAGAGAGAAGTGATATATCTTTTGTGATATATATATATATATATATATATATATATATATATATATACATATATGTGTGCAACACGCACACACACACACACACAGTATTAACCTCAAATTTCCTTGATGCACAGCTTGATTGTGCGGCTGAGCTTTCAGCTGTTGCCCACTCAAATCTCTGGAGCCACTCATGATTATCCTAGCAGAGAGTAAAGAAGAAGTTGCTATACAAAAAACAAAAAAGTTCTACAGCTAAATCTTAAAATCCTATATTTTCCATTCCTACACACTGGGCACAGATACATTTGGCAGAAGTCTGGTGGAAACATTACGATATTCGGCAAGCGCTTTCTCATTATCCTAGAGCAGTGGTTCTCAAACTATGGTACAGGTACCAAAAGTGGTACTCAGGCTCCCTCTAGTGGTACGCGGAGGAATCTTGGTAATTGTCGAGAGAGAGAGCGGTGTTCAAGCATGAGTGAGCGTGTGGCAGGAAGAAAGACAGAGTTAGCAAAGAGTTTGGAGCAACTAAGTGAAGTTCCTGGAGTAAATAAACAAACATATCCCCCGTTCCTCGACCACGGTCTGGAACCCGAACAGGAAAAGGCTAAAACGATATTACTATCAAAACACTATGATGAATGAAATGAAAATATTTTATATATATTATAACCTTGAGATAAATGAAATGGTCATTAAAATAACTTTAGCATTTCCTGTTGTTTTTTTGTTCAAGCGTCCATCAGCCTGCTACATAGTCGGGATGCAG
The DNA here is from genome assembly GCA_009660295.1 of Lophius piscatorius. Lineage (NCBI taxonomy): Eukaryota > Metazoa > Chordata > Actinopteri > Lophiiformes > Lophiidae > Lophius > Lophius piscatorius. The sequence goes on from VRLP01008483.1 coordinate 7,729, forward strand.
CGCACCAGCCTAGAGGTTACAAGCTAAACTGAGAGGACTAAAAGTAACAGGAACGTTTAGGAGACAGTGTGGTGTTGTCCCCAACTGCAAGAGTATATCCCTGAGAAGCCCCCATTCATCTGCATTGTACAAACAATCCCTCCGATTGAACTCCTCAAATGAAGTGTGAAGGTATGTCTGAAACACTTTTTTTTCATTTAAAGAAAGCTCTATTTGAACTATTAGGGTAAAATATGATGTATACAAGATGGATCTCTTTGAGTGGATTCATGTGTACAAAATGAAGCCGAAGCACCATCTAGTCAGTAAAATATGAACTATTATTATAAAACACAATTTATACTATAAAGATCTCAAGTTAATTCATATGCACCAAATCTGGACAAAATCGAACCAATGGTTTAGATATTATGGCCTGAAAACGTTTTGAGCTATCCTTAGTGTCGGAAGTATACATTCAAACGTTCCCAAAATAGGGAATGTCTAAAGACTTAAGGCCTATTTAAGTATAAAATGTCAAAATGATCCATGAAATAGTTTTGTATTTATTGCCTTAACATGATCTGCAGCAGCAAACGCAGTGAAATATCACTTTTCGATAACATCACATTCAAATATGTCATATATAAATATCTCACTTTCTGAAAGGTGTCCAAGGCACTTGGGCTTTTCTCACAAAGAAGAGTCATCACACTGACTGCCTCCGCCTCTGACAGGGTCAGGCTAGACAGAGCAGACAGCAGCTCTTTCAGCTTCACTTCAGTGGTCTCTGATAAAAATGCATGAGATATGTGGAATCATTTATGAAGTCATATGGATAAAAAGTAATTAAAAAAAACAAGGCTGAATTATTCTTGTTTACTCACTGTTACCCTTATCAGAGTTCAGTGTCTTTGCGTTCTTCTTCTTGTCACTGGTAACAGTTGGGCCAGCACCAGGCACGGTGTTATATATGGGCCTGAGCCCACCTAATTCTGACACAGGTCCACCCTAAATAATCAGAAAGACATATATTTTCTCATATTTCATTTTTAATAATCAAGATCAACACACAAATAACCCCCAAATAAAAAGAACATCCACTTCCTGAATGAATGAATAAAATAAAAAATGAAAGACTAAATGCACGGATATACTGTCATGTGTAAAACGTGGACCAATCACAACGCCATTTTACAAGTTCCAAATATGCCTCATCCATTCTGCTGCTATGACGCATTAAAAAAAAGAACTGAACGGATCAGACAGAATTTTCTACGCAATACCCTATTATCTCCAAAAAGGGGTTGGTGGCCGTCTGTTTAAGAAATGTGCCTGTGGGATCTGTGAAAGAACGAGCAGTGGACCTTGTGGATTCAGGGGACAGAACCGCTGAGACTACTGTCAAAAAAATGATTGAAGCGATGGTATCATTTGAACCGTATCCAATTTTGTGTGTTGGACTTGGATTTGATGGGGAGTCTGTTACGGCTGGAGGTAAGGGAGGAAGACCTATCAAAATACAATCAACGTGCACCGACACTCTCAGACTGAATCTCTCCTGGCAGCTATAGTAAGGACATCAGCTGATGCGTCAACTTTCTTTTTGAGACTGTCAACTCCTTGCACACATTCGTGTGCGGCGCTGAAAGGCCTGCTTGTTTCCTCGAGGTACATAAACAAATGATGGAGTTCCAGATCGACAGCCCTGAGTAAAGTCTTCACTTTGTATGATGAAATCCTTGAAGTGCTGGCAGAATATGCAGAAGAGGGAGGACAGGGTCAAATTGATTGCACAATATGCAAACAAAAAATTGTATATTCCTACTAGTGCGCTTCAAAGAACTATTCGACAAATCAGACTTTGCATCCGACGGCCGACAGTCAGTAAATATATCAGTGACAGAAACTGTGGATTAGATTAAAAAACATGAGAATTTACTGACAGACATCCATCAGTGACAGCTGTAACAAGTTCTTTGAAATAAAATAACATCATGAGGGATCATAAGATAAGAAGTTGGGATATAGATTTTCCCTCTCGCAACGGAAATCTTACGAGTAGATTTTGGACTGTTTAATATCTACTTCGCTGAGAAAAACAACCACGGCCAGGAGTGACATGCAAGCAATAGTAAACCAACTAACATCCTTTTAATGTCCTCACAATAAAAGTTTTTTTATGGAAAATAGATTTCTTTGCATATTTGATTGCTGTCCTGTGGTGTTACCCAGGGCGCCATCCTTGGCCCCTTAATCTTTATCATAGACATGCTGCCACCGGGTCTTAATATACACAGGTTCTGTCACATTTTTCAATGAGAAAAAGAAGACACAAAATGTGCCCAACCAAGCCTTTGAGAAGGACATTAAACGGTTAATGCACTCAATGCCGGGCTCCAGGGTGATTCTTATGGCCCCTGACTCTTCTTTCACCCCCTTGTGGGAGTACCTTGACCGAGTTTACAAGAAATCAAAATGATGGAGGGAAGCTTTTCCAGGTCAGCGTAACAGAGATGGATATTTCAGTGATTCTCTTTCAGTGAGTTGAAAGGGCAAGAAGAGAATCTTACAAAAGTCTTCTTGATGTGATGGACATATGTAGTCCTTGTGTTAATTGTTTCTTAAAAGCCCTGATTGACACTGATTAGATGAAAAAACAAGCAGCTGACAGTAAGGAATATGACTTCATTGACAATTTCATCTGTCCATTTTTGACATTTTTTATGTGCTGATTTCAATGTTTGCAGCATTATTTGTAGTAACATTTTGAAAAGAAATGTTCCCAGTCCTTCTGAACCCATTTTGAATAAGTCATGTAGTTTTAAATACTATGCTCATAATGCAGTGTCTTGTGCCATGAGCAAGATGTTCTGTCACTCCATTCAAAATGGGCTTTTTGGATTTTGTTGTTTGGTGGGTATTCAACATGCAGGTGTTTCATGTGACTGAGAGCAGTTCAGTTTTCACATTATTCTAGACTACTCTCAATTTCTAATGTTGTTTATTATGGTATATTTCATCCAAAATACCAAAAGTCAAAGAAATAAATACGTTTTTGCTTTGATAATTGTAAATAAATCAGTTGCATGTTCTTAAAGGATTCGATATTTCGTGCATTGTTCTCGGGCTTTCACCAGGCATTTATTAGTTTCTAGAGTGCAAGATTATAACTGACAGTAGAAGATGGAGCGATGACGGTTTTTGAAGGTGTAGCTTCGCAGCGGAGGGCGCCGCTCTCGCTTTATCCCCACCTCCGTCCAGAATTAATTATAACATTTACTATGCAGCCAGATCATTCAAATTAAAAATGATGTACCAGTTATCTCAATAAATTGTATTTTCAGCTAAATCCATAAGAACTGTTAGACATAATAATAATAATAATAATAATACATTTCATTTATAATGCACTTTACACTTGGATCAAATCTCAAAGTGCTACAAAGTAAAAGCAGATAAAAGCATCAATAAAAAAATTTAATAATAACTATATAAAAACCTGACCAAAAAGCAGCAATGTTAATTAAAGTTATAGGTTCTGCTAAAAAGGAAAGTTTTAAGTCCTTTTTTAAATGTGTCAGTCGTCTGTGGAGCCCTCAGATGGTCAGGGAGGGCATTCCACAGACGAGGGGCAGCAGAACAGAAGGCCCGATCACCCATGGTGCTGAGCTTAGTCCGGGGAAGGAGGAGGTGGTATGAGTGGGTAGAACGGAGGGATCGTGTTGATGATATACATATACACATATATATATACATATACATATATATATATATATATACATAGATACACATATATACACGATGTTACATACTGGATACAATGTTCGGTTTCGGCACGATTTACTTACTGCTGTTGCAATAGAACTACATACAACTGTAGCAGGATATAATAGGATATTCCGAATAAAAAAAATTGTTGAAACTTGTTATAATCAGTCAATTGCTAGTCATCACATGTTTGCCTATGTCTAACTTAAAAACTATAAAATGGTAGGTTATGATAATATTAAAGGCCAACCCAAAATTACCTGGGCCCACCCATAATAGTAATCCTGGCACCGTCCCTGAGCAGCATCATCCAGAACTTTGGTTTCAACCACAATAGGAGCCTCCTTCTTGACTGGAGGCGGAGCCTGCTCAGCCTTAAACTCTGGCTGCAGGTCAACCACTGAAAGGAGACAAGCAAGGGAAAAATATTAAGTCTGCCTTCACAGTAATGAAATAGGATATTTAATTATCATTATAGCCATTTGGCTAAACTGCCTAACTTGGAAGATGGAAAGACCATGTGTTACTTTTTATCTCAAATGAAACATCAGAGGAAATTCTTGAAGATTTAGGATTTCCACTGTTTTCCAAGAAAAAAAAAACGCCACGTCCACTACAAATGATCTTCTCACCAGGCTCTGATTTTTGTTTCTCCTTATTCTTCTTCTTTTCAGAGACCAGGGCAGGTGCCTGAGCCTGGACAGAAGCCTGAGCAGCTTGGATCTGGACCTGCATTAATAGATGAGGAGCAGGAGGGCTTGACCTATTGCTTGCAGCCAGCGGTGTTTCTTTCGTGCTGCTGATCGGCTTTGAGTCATTCACCCCTGGCTCATCCGGAGAGTAAGCGATGGCTGAAGCGGAGGCAGCAGGGGTGATAACCAGGTAAGGCGCCTGAATAAGGAGGCACTGAGAGTCTTCCAACACCAATCTGAGGACAAGTAGAAAAAAATAAAAATCCACGTTCAGTTTAGGTGCCTATTTAACCCTTAGATGTCCCCACCAAAAAAAAAGGATCTTGGTGGAAAAATATTTCTCTGCATATTTTAGGGGCATTTATTAATTTGATATCTTAACCACTTAAAATTGTCCATAAAACAATTTCATGATCAAAGTTTGTATTGAATGGAAAATAGTCCATTTTAATTAAATTAGCTAAAACTTTTGATTAAAGCATGTTTTTTTAAGAAAACTATTTGACCCATAATAGAATCATGTTGGTTATATCCAGTTACATAATTCTGTTTGGTAAATCCTCACATGCTTTAATATACCAAAGAAAATCTCCTACTTGTGGATCAGGACTTTAACAGCCATGGCTAATGCCTCCTCCTAGGTGGTCCCTTTTGCCCCTTACTCTTTAACAAATACTGCCATCTGGTAAAAGTTAATAGACAGGTTCAGTTTAGTGGCACACAATATAGTAAAAGGAACTTAAAATGGGCTCAAACATACAACTGAGCAGGATTCTAAAAGGATATAGCACAGACATACTTAGTTCCACATCAGTAATATGCAAATATTTCCATATACTGTTTGACATATGGCAGCATTCTTTTTTTTTTTAATAAATACAAATTGGAGATTGCAAGGTGTTAGTACACCACGGTTCTAGTAAGGTTGAGATGCGATGAAAATTGTAAATTTAAGGAGCGTAAAGATGAAATGACACAAATAGGAAATCGGTTTCAACATTGAAGATATATATATATGTAATCGGGAGCACCTTGATCGGTCAAATTACTTCAAAATCCAGTTGATGGACCAAATGTGACGTCACAAATCACAGTTCTGGAGCCACTCTCAGTGGAAAACACCAACTAGTCCAGCTTCCGCGTGCGCGCGCTTCCTCGAAGAGGGTGGAATTATGACGGGGACACTAAATTCGGTATTACACCATCTTTGTGGGTCATTTTATGCAAATTAAGTCCCACAGTTCCGACGCGGGTTGTAGTGCGCTGCTAACTTTACTGTTAGGTGGACATTTAAACTCTATAAGAAGGAAACACCGACAGAAGTTTGGTAATTTGTAATCTTTGTCAAACAGTGATTCAGTTCAGTGGTAGCAATGACTTTTAACACTCACCTGATGACACTCATGACGGCGACGTGGATGCTAATTGAGCTAAAGCTAACACAAGCAGGAGCAGGAAAGAGACAGACACGATTATTAAAAGCTTATTCCAACCTCAGCCCCTAAGGTCCAAAGTAATCAAAACAGCCAGTCTTACTTAAAGGGCATCTGAGCGCGACCCTTTATAATGTGATAACGTCGCGCTTTACTTATTGTGATGCTGAGAGCGATGCTTTGTGACCTCAAGAATATGTTAGAGCCCTGTCTCAGAGTTGTTAATGAAAGTAAAGATAAAAGTTATTAATGATAAAGAACTGCCATGTGCTGAGTGTGCTTATGCCTTGACGTCATGCCACTCCTGTGTGTCGTCACATATATCCAATGGGGGCTGGAGTTGTGGTGCTTAGTCATAAAAATCAGAAACTTAAGCAAGTTGTCCGTCTTATGAATTTAATGGGGAGTCTTTACCAAATTATATAGACAAGAAATATCAATATGTCTGACAATGTTGTTCTGAATTGGCGCTATATAATTAGAATGTTTATATACATATACACATATATATACATATACATATATACACATATATATATATATACATATATATACACATATATATATACACACACATATATACAGACACCTGTATATATATATATATAGATTTATATACACATATAGATACAAATATATATATACACATATAGATACATATATATATATACACACATATAGATACATATATATATACACATATAGATACATATATATATACACATATAGATACACATATATATGTGTATAAATATACACATATATATGTGTATATATATACATACTCAAACAATATATACACAACAAAATATATATACACATACATACATATATATATATACACACATATAAATATATACATATATACCTACATACATATACCATATATGTATGTATATATATACATATATATACACATATATACATACATATATATACATACATATATATACATACATATACACATATATACATACATATATATACATACATATATATACATACATATACACATACACACATATACATACACAGGTTTAAATATACACATATATACACATACAAATATATACACATATATAAATATACATAGATACATACACATATATACATATATAAATATACATAGATACATATATACATACACATATAGATACATATATAGATATATATATACACATATATATACACATATACATATATAGACATATATACATAGATATACACATACATACACATATATACATACACATATATATCCATACACCCGTATATATATATACATTTATACACATATACATACAAATATATATATATACACACATATATATGTGTATAAATATACACATATATATGTGTATATATATACACACATATATATATATATAAATATACATACATATATATACACATATATATACGTGTATATGTATATACACATATATACACATATAAATATATACAAATATATATATACATATGTATAAATATAAATACATATGAATACATATCTACATACATATACACACATATATATTTATATTCACATATATATACACATACATACATATATACATACATATATGTGTATAGATACATATACACACACATATATATACATATTTATATATATAAAAATGCATATATAATGTATATATATTGATTTTATGTCAGCAATACATAATATATATACATATTTATATATATAAAAATGCATATATAATGTATATAAATTGATTTTATGTCAGCAATACATACAATTTTGTTGTGATCCGACTGAGGGCAAGGGACAGGTGACAACAATCAATGCAATACGTATGCAAGGATTTGCAGATGATTACATTTCTTTTCTCAACCGACACTAGGCGGGCTCCGTAAATTTTAATGGTCTCTTAGTAGAAATTTTTTGACCCTTTTCCTGGGCCCAAACCAAGAGTCGGTTGGCTTCCATTTCTACCGGAATCATTAAAGCACGTTTTTCTATGTTCTGTGGTAATGATGACCTTTGAGAGAGATTGTAATTGAACAGCATCTATCCACTCCAAGATTATCATACTCCAGGGGTGTGCAATATGCACTCCACTCAAATGGAGCAAAAATGACATTAAAACCTAAATGCGCTTGTTTAAAAATTGATTTTAGATATGACAATGCTGAATTGGATTTTTGAATGTTTCTATGTTAAGAGAGTATAAACTTACAAGCCTTCCAAGAAGGATGGACATGAGATCTTCTCACAGTGATTTCCTATTTCTAATGGAATATTTTTGCTGCTTTATTTAAAACGGTTATGCAAATTACTCAAGTAAAGCACACAATAACTGATTCAGTCGTACACTTTGATGTAAGTGTTGCGCATGTTCCAGGAACACTGCATGATAGGTTTCACATAAAAAATGGCTTGGAAGAGAAACTTAATCCTTAAAAGGGATCATGCCCTTTTTCAAATTTTTGCATTCTTCAATTTCCTTACGAGAATAAGTGTTTATTCATCCCATTTTTAATAAATTCTAGTGAATATTGCCGATTGGATGCCTTTTTTCTCCTACATAAGTTATTATATTCCTGATTTTACCATGTAACATCCTAATTCAGATTAAAAATCTCTTTTCCAAAAGTTGTATGTATGTTATCCTTGTAACAGGGATTATATACATACAACCTAGTGACGTCACTGTACTTTTATGTCTTTGCAAATTAAACAAATCAATTTGAAATTCAAATAAAGGTTGGGGGATGCCCTCACAGTGGATTGTGCCTTGCAGGTTGGCAGAATATATATGGAGAAGTATTCTGTCTACGCTGTGATTAATAATACAGTACAATGGAAGAAACACAGGAAACTGCAGAGAAATTCATCAAGCATCCCTTTATTAACATCAATCGTTACAAATAGAACAAAATCTTCAGTGTTAATGAACTTAGAAACGATAGAGTGAGTGCAG
>VRLP01008484.1:0-16539 GCA_009660295.1 Lophius piscatorius
TGTGTGTGTGTGTGTGTGTGTGTGTGTGTGTGTGTGTGTGTGTGTGTGTGTGTGTGTGTGTGTGTGTGTGTGTGTGTGTGTGTGTGTGTGTGTGTGTGTGTGTATGTGTGAGGGTGTGTGTGTGTGTGTGTGTGTGTGTGTGTGTGTATGCAGGAGTGTGTGTGTGTGTGTGTGTGTTCACATATTTCCTTTCACTTAGTGCCATGGGAGTTCAGGGAAAGTGCCTCCATTACCCATCATCCCCCTGGTGAAGAAACTCGGAGTGAAGAGGAAAATGGCTGAGCCAGTACAGGTGACGGGTTATTAAGAGCTGGGGTGAGAAGGTGAGGTCAGCGTCAGAACGCAGAGGAACCAGAGAACCATGGATTAAATCACACTGGCCGCTAAAATAATCTTTTCTCTTCTTCTTTTTTTCCCATTAAAATAAAAAAAGAAGAATTTTATTTTTATTTGAAATAAAACTGAGTTTTCAGGTAAAAATATGAACTTTTGTTTTAGAGTGTAAGAGTGTTTTTTTCCAGCGTCTCCTGTCTAGTAGATATAAAGTCTATCGTTTTACAGAACAGGGTTTTCTTCCGTGTTCACAAACTTATTGTTGTTGTTCAGGAACGTCTTCAGCAGCTAAACCTTCCCTTCAAGCAGGAATGAAACGCAGAAACGTTTCTCCCTGTTTCATCATCCCTCACAAGCAGAAGGTTTCCTTTTATTCTTGGCGGGAAGTTTCCCTGCTGCTGGTTCTAAGTAGGCCAGATGAAGTTTAACATCGGAGAAGAAGCTTCCCTCAGAATCCTCAGCAGAAAACTGGTGGAAGGATGAAGCTCCAGTACACTGTAAAAAAAAAACGGCTGCTGGGGTCTCCGGGGAAACTAAATCTAATTTAAAAATAATTTTTTATGAAGCAAGCTGTAAAACAATATTTATAATTTAACCAGTAAAATTCAACATCCCTGGTTTTTTAAATGTATATTTCTACAAGGTTTAATGTTTAATTGTAACTTTGAATCTCGATCGAATTCAGAAAATGTTTTAATTGATTCTTCTGTTGAGTTTTACAAAATCATTAGTTTAGTTTAATATTTGTATTTGTTGCATGTGTAACTTTTAATATAAACTGTAAACCAAAATTAATTATTTTTAGTCCGTAAAAATAATTGTGTTTCTTTCTAGAATTTGTCAATTCTAGAAAGAAACACAATTATTTCAACAAATGACTACCTTAAACATAAAATAAGTATATTATATTATATACTTATTATGATGAAGAAGGAGTTCTTCATCTCTTTTCAGCTCAGGTGGAGAAGATTATCCGTCAGAGCCCCAACAGAGCGGCCATGTTGGTTTGGAGAATGAGTTCAGAACGCCTCTTCTGAGCGGCGGGCCGCTAACCGGACTGGGCTGAAGGCGCCGATGTGGCGATAGAGAGTCGGGAGAACGACTGTGAGCCGCTCTCAGCTTCAGGCCCAGATCCAATCATCATGGAGGTCGACGGGATGGGATGGGGGGGGAGATTGGGCGAACAGAGTGCCCTGCTGACCGCTGATAAGGACCGGTGCCGGTGGGTGGCGGCACCGCAGAGTTGTTTACCTGCTTTTCCAAAGAACAGAGGAAAAAAAGGGATGAGCAGAAGTGAAGAAGAGATAAATTGGAGAACCCCGAAAAATAGAAATGTTACTCGGTTCTCGTTGGACTTATTCGTTCTGAGGATCGTTTTTTATAACAATGAAACTTCAGCTTAAGAAATAATATATTATTGAATATTATTATAATGTAGAATAGAACGAGATCAACCGTAACTCCGCCCCTTTTCAGTCCGGATGTAAATCAGAGTTCAGTCTCAGGCAGTAAACATAAATATATGAGGTTTAAGAGGCGTTACTGTTCTACTCAGTCTGGCTGGTTCTGGTTCTGATGGTGATTATTAGCGGGCCTGTGATGCAGAAATTCCTCCGACTGATCCAAATGTTCCAAATAGGGATTAACTTATTTTCGTTCAAGCTTCAAGTCTGACTTTATTGGCATTCAGACGATCCAGCAGACGAGTCCAGAGCGAAACAAATTAGATTCTGTCTGGTTCCACAAAACTAATTAAAGAAATCACCGAAAAGAAAAGAGAAAAAGGAAATTACAAAAAGAAATAAAGAAGATAGCAGTTTGTACATGAAGTCATGACAGCAGGATTACTGCAGAAACACCAACTGTCAGAAAAGCATCGATTATGACAGGTGTTATAATGTATTATAATGTCTTATAATCTGTTCAAATGTATTATAAAGTGTTATAATTTGATATAATGTGTCATAAGGTGATATAATGTGTTATAATGTGGTATAATATGTTATAATGTGTCATAATGTATCATAATGTGTAATAATGTGTAATTATGTGTTATATTGTGTCAAAATGTGTTATAATGTGTTATAATGTGTTATAATGTGTCATAATGGGTTTTTTGTCTGTTAATGTGTCATAATGTGTCATAATGTGTAATAATTTGTAATATTGTGTTATATTGTGTTATAATGTGTCATAATGTGTTATAATGTGTCATAATGTGTTTTTTGTCTGTTAATGTGTCATAATGTGTCATAATGTGTCCTTATGTTTATATCTGTTATTTACGGTAATACACCGTAAATAACAGATATAAAGATATTATTACATATTATTATATTATTACTTTTAACACACTGTGTTTACTGTGATATTCTGGTGGATTTGAGAGATACTTTTTGACGGCGCTCATGTCCTCCTGCTGCCGGGAGAGTCGGCTGAGGGAGAACTGAAGTCATCAGTATGAATAAAAGCTTGTAAGTATTCAGAGATTCTCTGTGTCTGCTGATCCGAAACCCTTCATTAAATTCTGCACAGCAACTGGATCCAGTGTCTCACCCGGTGTCAGCTGGGATAGGCTCCAGTCACCCTCAGAGCCCCGGCAGTAACAGGAAGTGGATGGATAGCCTCTCCTGGGTCGGCTCAGGTATGAATAAAACATTCAGCTGATCGTCTGGCGACTTCCTCTAACTGCCCAAGGTCATCCTACGACCTTCCTGCCCGCCTCCTCTGGTTTAACCCTCTAACGTCCTGCTCAGCTGTTTGTTGACATCATCTAGAGTCTCTTTTCTCTTTGTGAAAGAACAAGGGGCCGAGGACGGAGCCCTGAGGGACACCAGGGCCCAAAGAGTCCTAAAGCCCGTGAAGAGTCACTGAACAGAATTATCTAACTTTATTCCAGCAGTGATGGATTTAAAAATCGATGAATATGAGCAGGCTGGACATTAAGTGACTCGGATTCTTGACAGGACCGGAATTATTGGACTTACATTTTTGTGGTCCACCAGAATATATGAATTCATTAATATTTAATTCATAAGAAAAGGAAAGAAAAGACTCCGCCCACAAGGCCTAAGATCTCAGAAAAAGATTTCAGGAGAAAAAGGAAATAAATAAGAGATCGGGTCATCGTAAATGATTGTTCTTCAGCCGGTTCTGATGAAGATCATATTCAGAACATAGTACTGCATCCGTTGAAGGTTGGTCCATGTTTGTTCAACTTTTCCTGTGAAGGGTTCCGCCTTCATCTGATCTTCTCAGGCGGAGTCATTAGAAGAACCTCCTTGACCCAGTGTCTACATGTAGTTGGTTCACAGACTTCCAGAACCAACCTCTGGTCCATCAGAGGTCCAATTGCCGTGGGAATATCTTGGAGAGCTGAAAAACATCTTCCGATGTAGAAAAACCCAAAAGAACAGCAACTGGAGGTCCGGGTTCGACTGTCTCTGCAGAATCAGAAATCTTCTGAGATGTTTACATGACCAGAACATTTGACATACTGGAGCCGGGCTGTACCGACATCTGGGCCAGGATTGGTGTAGGAGCCCTACGGGTTTGGACCGCGTTGCCATGTTCTGTCAGATGATGTAAGGAGGACGAGTTTCCTGTATTGTTTCACAGATTGAAGACGTTGTGGTTCTGAAACCGGTGAGATCCGATTCCTCAGGTACCGACAGGATCGTAGTTTTACAAAGAAACACTTTTTTCCCTCCAAACCGCCGACAAGAGGAAAATAAAACATTCTTGAATCCGACCAATGGTAAATGTTTTAGGGGGTAATTTACCCAGAACTGTCAAACGGATCAGTCCGGTTCTGTTCTGCTGTCCGAGCCGGGCTGTGGACTCTCTGAATCAATCTGTTTGTGTTCAAACAGTCGTATTCTTGCCAATCACACATTTGCATATCCCACAGCGCTTCAAAGCTGCTTCACTCGCCAACGACCGCTTCGAGTCGTAAACGCCGTCAAAAATCCACCGCTGGCAGTTAATCGGCCGCCACTCCACCCCGATCATGAGGAGCTCTTTCGGTCGAGATGATTGGCAGGAAGTGGATGTAGAAATGAAAAAACTCAGCGGGGGAAGCAGGTTTAGGTTTGAGCTGCAGGTCGCGTTGCGGCGGTGGATGATCAGCTGTTACTCATCAGAGACGGTTGAGTGGCGGATCGTCAGAATTGTGACGCAGGAAAAAGGCGGTCGGAGAATTCAAAACACGAAAGCGAGGCAATTAAGATCCATTAAGCAATTAGTTGAGCCAAATGTTGACTCAAAGTGCTCTCCGTGATGCAGTGGTTGATTGCTGGCTTCGCTGAGAGACCCCCTCCCCCGTCTGTGGCCCCCGCAGCTTTTAGCCGCCCTCTGCTCATTAGTCCGGTCCAAAGGTTCCAGAACCGTCAGTATGCCCCATTTATCTTCAGCACCAGTATCTCAGTATCTACTGGACATCGAGGTGGGCTTACATCAGGACTTTTATCCTTTCAGAAAGAAACCAGTCCTCTGACGGCAAGACCTGTCCCCGAAGAGTCCCCAACCCCCTGCGTTGCACGAGGAATCCTCCTGACTGAACCCTCCGTGTCTGATGAAGAGTGTTTGTCGTAGAGGAAGAGTAAAACGTGAACTTTAAGAATAAAATACGATATAGAAGATAAATCTCCTGCAGACGGTTCATCGGACCAACGGTTCAGAGATGAAGCGCCCCCTAGTGACAGAACTTTACAATCAACCTTTCTCAAAATCAACCGAGTTCTTCCTCACACTGAGGTCTCTGGGGAATAAAATGTTTTCATCATCCATGAAATATTATTTAATTTATGTACGGAAGACGTTTTTTCAGCTAAAAAAACTCCCCCTAGTGGAGAAAATGTGAACTACTAGAACAAAACACGATATTTACGAGAACTAACCCGAACCTTTGTTTCTTTTTAACCCTTTAATATCTTCTCCAAGACCCAAAAACAAAAATAGAAACGTATTTAATCAATTAAGTCAAGTTAAATTTACCATAAAATGACAAAACTTTCAGTCAAACTTGATGAAATTAAAAAAAATTCTTCATCGGTCTGTCCTCCTGGTTCTTCTTCATCATTCTGTCCTCCTGGTTCTTCTTCATCATTCTGTCCTCCTGGTTCTTCTTCATCAATCTGTCCTCCTGGTTCTTCTTCATCATTCTGTCCTCCTGGTTCTTCTTCATCATTCTGTCCTCCTGGTTCTTCTTCTTATTCACACCATATATGCTCCCTAGGAAACATTATCAGGAAACATAAACTTTCACTGTTATGCTGATGACACACATTTGTACTTATCAATGAAACCAGGAGAATCTAATCACTTATATAATTTACAGGCGTGTCTCAAAGACATTAAGACGTAAATGATCTTAAACTTTTATTATTAAATTCAGATAAATGTGAAGTTATTGTTCTGGGACCCAAACACCTTAGAAGTAATTTATCTGACAATATTTCTACTCTGGATGGTTTGACCTTGACTCCAGCAGTACCTTGACCTCCAGCACCACTGTGGAACCTGGGAGTTATCTTTGATCAGGATGTGACCTTTGACCCCCACATAAAGCAGATTTCTAAAACTGCCTTTTTTCATCTCACCGTCGTGGTGGAGTGACGTCTGGAGGGTCTTCTGGTGGGTCACCTCTTCACTGCTGTTTACATCAGGATAACAGAATCTCACAGATGGTTCTGAGGTTTTGGATCGTCCCGGATCAAATGAGGTAAATTTGCCCTTAAAGGGTCAAATTGGTCCAACTTTGTTGCTGAGATGCTTTTGAAAGATTCTGTGATTGACGGGAATCAGAATCGCCTCATGGAACCCAGACACTGGTGGTGGTGGTGGCTGATGAGTGTGATGAATCAAATGATGAAGTTGATGAATCTCTGAAGGTGGACCGTGAAGGGGAGGGGAGGGAGCAGCAGGACCTGGACCCCAGGCAGTGACAGATGGAATAACTTATTATTATTAAACGTGACTTTAGCGTCAGACCAAAGTGAGACCAGAACATTCTGAAAGGTTCTGAATGGATCAGACAACTACTGTACTTTTGTCCGGCGCCGGGTGACAAAGCGTTATGATGTCATCCTGACAAACTTGATGGATTTCCTCACGCCGACTCCTCAAACCTGCGGCGACATCGTTTCAAGGATATTACTTTTTTTGTGAGCGCTTGAGATGTTTTTTTATTTTATTGATGGCTTCAGTCAGGAAACGTTTCCTGGGGGCGTCGCGCTTCAGCCGGCGCTTTATGTCTGTAAACAAAAATAACCGCCGCGCAGAACCAGAACCTCTGAGAAACAGGGCGGGGAGGTTCTACTTAGTCGACGGGGAGATGAAGACGAGGAGATGAAGGCGGTTTATCGCGGGACACATGAGTGAGTTTTTATGACGCCGTAAGACGTTACATTTCCATCATGTAAGAATAAAATATCAGACTTGTCTCATTTCATCGAGGGCGGTTCTGACGAACGACCGCCATCAACGTTTTTGAATGAGTGGACTGGGACAGAACTCTTCCTCTGGAACCAGAATCTTTGTAACCCAGGTACAAAGAAAAAGAAAAGAAAAGTAAAGAAAAGAGAAGAAAAGAAAAGAAAAGAGAAGAACCAGCAGAAAGGAACGGACATACAGGAAGTATTCTGACGGGTCCAGAACCGTCTGGAGGGACTATGGATCTCATCTGGTCTGGGAACGCCTCAGGATCCTCCAGGAAGAGCTGGAGAGTGATGCTGGGGGAAGACATTTATCATGTCCATGTTGGAAAAATTATGGAGAAAATAAATTATATATAAATAAATGGAGAAAACTCAAAAAAAAAACTACGGCAGCAAAAATGTGTCCGTACTTTTTTTTAAGTGTTTTTTTGTACAGTGGGCTGATGAATATTAGTGGGGGGTTTCGGTTGGACGCAGTAATAGGGGGGATCGATGGAGAAACTTCAAACCTCACAGCAGCAGTTCTTAATTATTAATTATCTTTACAGCATTGATGAAAGGTCAGCTGACTCCTCCCCCTAACCACACCCACAGTTTTAAATCACATACCGACATGTTTAATGTCTCTTCAGGTCCAAAATAAACTTTAAGTTTATGTTTCTGCCAGTTTAATCATTCATCATCATTTAACCATTAAAAACGTTTAAAGAGTTTTAGTATCTGTTTTAAATGTAACATCTGAAGTCATGGCTGATAATGAGTTTAATGAATGTTTAATGAATGTGTGTGTGTCTGTGTCTGTGTATATGTGTGTGTGTGTGTGTGTGTGTGTGTGTGTGTGTGTGTGTGTGTGTGTATATAAGTGTGTGTGTCTGTGTGTGTGTATGTGTGTGTGTGTATATAAGTGTGTGTGTCTGTGTGTGTGTCTGTGTGTGTGTGTATATAAGTGTGTGTGTCTGTGTGTGTGTATACGTGTGTGTGTGTATATGTGTCTGTGTGTGTGTATACGTGTGTGTGTGTGTGTGTGTGTGTGTGTGTGTATAAGTGTGTGTGTCTGTGTGTGTGTGTATATAAGTGTGTGTGTCTGTGTGTGTGTCTGTGTGTGTGTATACGTGTGTGTGTGTATATAAGTGTGTGTGTGTGTGTGTGTGTGTGTATACGTGTGTGTGTATATGTGTCTGTGTGTGTGTCTGTGTGTGTGTGTGTCTGTGTGTTTGTATATATGTGTGTGTGTGTATATGTGTCTGTGTGTGTGTGTATATTTGTGTGTGTGTATACGTGTGTGTGTGTATATGTGTCTGTGTGTGTGTATGTGTGTGTGTGTATATTTGTGTGCGTGTATACGTGTGTGTGTGTGTGTGTATATTTGTGTGCGTGTATACGTGTGTGTGTGTATACATGTGTGTGTATACGTGTGTGTGTGTATATTTGTGTGTGTGTACATGTGTCTGTGTGTGTGTATACATGTGTGTGTGTGTATATGTGTCTCTGTGTGTGTACACGTGTGTGTGTGTACACGTGTGTGTGTATACGTGTGTGTGTGTATATTTGTGTGTGTATACGTGTGTGTGTGTATATTTGTGTGTGTGTACACGTGTGTGTGTGTATACGTGTGTGTGTGTATATTTGTGTGTGTGTATATTTGTGTGTGTGTATACGTGTGTGTGTGTATATTTGTGTGTGTGTATATTTGTGTGTGTGTATACGTGTGTGTGTGTATATTTGTGTGTGTGTATACGTGTGTGTGTATATTTGTGTGTGTGTATATTTGTGTGTGTATATTTGTGTGTGTGTATACGTGTGTGTGTATATTTGTGTGTGTGTACACGTGTGTGTGTGTATACGTGTGTGTGTGTATATTTGTGTGTGTGTATACGTGTGTGTGTGTATATTTGTGTGTGTGTATACGTGTGTGTGTATATTTGTGTGTGTGTATACGTGTGTGTGTGTATATTTGTGTGTGTGTATATTTGTGTGTGTGTGTATACGTGTGTGTGTGTATATTTGTGTGTGCGTGTACGTGTGTGTGTGTATATTTGTGTGTGTGTATACGTGTGTGTGTGTATATTTGTGTGTGTGTATACGTGTGTGTGTGTATATTTGTGTGTGTGTATACGTGTGTGTATATTTGTGTGTGTGTATACGTGTGTGTGTGTATATAAGTGTGTGTGTGTCTGTGTGTGTGTATATTTGTGTGTGTGAACACGTGTGTGTGTGTATATTTGTGTGTGTGTATACGTGTGTGTGTATATTTGTGTGTGTGTATATAAGTGTGTGTGTATACGTGTGTGTGTGTATATTTGTGTGTGTGTATACGTGTGTGTGTGTATATTTGTGTGTGTGTATACGTGTGTGTGTGTATATTTGTGTGTGTGTGTGTATTTGTGTGTGTGTGTATATTTGTGTGTGTGTGTATACGTGTGTGTGTATACGTGTGTGTGTATACGTGTGTGTGTGTATATTTGTGTGTGTGTATATTTGTGTGTGTGTGTATATTTGTGTGTGTGTGTATATTTGTGTGTGTGTGTATACGTGTGTGTGTATACGTGTGTGTGTGTATACGTGTGTGTGTGTATATTTGTGTGTGTGTGTATACGTGTGTGTGTGTATATGTGTGTGTGTACACATATACACACGATGAATCTTTCTGTTACTTTATTACAGTTTGTAGTTTCTCTCCTGGTCTTAAGACAGCTGAAGGTTTAGTTCATGTCTTTGTTGTGCTTCTTCTTCCTTTAGTGGACACATCCGTCTCCTTGGACTGGATTCTTTTACTTGGACCCTCCTTCACTAGATGTTTGAGGAGGTTCTATTTGATGGATGTTTCCTCCAGAAGGGCCTCTGAGCCGCGGTCGTTCAATCACGGCCTGATTGCTCTTCATTCTTCCTCCTGACCATCATCGATCACCGAGAGGAGCTGGACGAAGACCAACCGGGACAGAAACGACGCTCACCCAGAGGAAGAGCGGTGAGGAAGAGGAAGGAGGAGTGTCTGTGAAGGACCTCGTTAGCGTTGGATCAGAGGTCATCTGAGCTCGTGCAACAACAGCAGGAAACCAACAACGTGAAACAAGCGGCTTCCGTTCGCGGCGGACGGACGGGTGGTCCCAGCAGCCGCTGAAGACGTTGGTCCTTCAGAGACCAGGGAGGAGAGTCTTCCTCACATCCCGACATGAATGCTGGAGGAGAAGCAGGTTTGTAGCATCTAAGTTCTTCACATGAGATCTTGAAGCTCCGTCTTCTCCCTGACAGAAACGAGACGTGAGGTTTCAGAGTGGAGCAGCGCTCTTCATCCTCTGATGAAGATCTCTTTGGTTCCTGCTGACGTGAAGAACGTTGATTCTGCATGATCTCCGTCACTTTCCGGCTCCAGGAGACCGGCGGTGCTGTTTTCATGACTACGTTGACAGCGGCGGTGGCGGCTAATGGAATGCGATACTCCCTGATCTGTAATGCTGTTTGGATTGCGACGCCTCTGACGCTCTGATGCTTGTGGCTTTGATTGACACATCAGACTGGAGCTCTGAGGTTAATGTACTGAGAGCTTTGCTGAGTGCAGTTGTTTACCCCACTTCTCCCCGAGATCAATACTTCAGAGCCCGACAGCGCCAGAACCACGGCGCTGCTCGGCTCACTCAAGACAAAAGTGACAGATTAGTCGGTTTCTGTAGCTATTTATTGAAAACAGGACTTTCAAGAAGTTTTTTCTCACAACCCAGAAACATCAGACTTCTTGACATTTTTACAGACGCCGCTGTGAAGAAGTATTGGCACCCTTTAAGAAAGAAAATAAAAAAGAAGTAAAACGAGAAGTAAAGAAGTCAGATTATAAGTAACAAATAAAAAACATCACAATATTAACATGAACAGTTCAACAGTTAGATCAATAATGAAGAAGTTTAAAGAGACTGGAGATGTTAGACATCAACCTGGAAGAGGACGTGTCTGCAAACTGACCCCACACACTGTGAGGAGGATGGTTGGACTGGATAAAGACTCTCCAAGGATCACAGCTAGAGAGGTCAGAGGTCAGATGAATCTAGGGGTCAGAAAGTCTCCCTAACCACCATCAGATGGCGCCGACACCAACACCAGCTGTTTGGGAGGGTAGCGAGAAAAAAGCGTCTGCCTTCGTCCAAACACAAGCTAATGCTGCTACAAGCTAACGCTGCTACAAGCTAACGCTGCTACAGTTGGACAAACACCAGTGGGACTTTCACTGGAACAATGTCAGAGGTCAGATGAGACCAAAGTAGAGCTTGGTATAAACAATAAGATGGGTGTGGCCTAGCAAGAAAGAAAGCCACAAAGAAAAGCCCCTCAAACCCACTATGAAGTCTGGTGGTGGGTCTCTGATGCTGTGGGGCTGTTTTTCTTCCAAAGGTTCTGGTTCTTGTTAAAGACATGGTTCCATGGACTCCATCAAACACCAGCAGATACTGGATGAAGACCCCTACAGTCCATTTATTCTTTTATGTTTTATTCTGACGCCTGCAGAAATCAGACATTTGTTGTTAAGAAAACCGTTTTGTCACAAAAGCTTCTGATTGAAGCTATTTTCTATTTTAGGACTTTTGTGATGCAGGATCAGAATCTTACTCCAGATTAAAAACCTTGTTCATCAGCCTCAGCGATGAAGAGCAGCTCTGACTCCAGCGTCAGCTGACATTCTCTCGGGTCAGAGGTCACAGGAAGTTCCTCTCAAGGTCACAAACAACCTTCTCATTGATGAGGAAATTACACCGTGAGTCGTCTGCTTCCTCTTCACCTCTCTGCGACCTCTGAAAACGATCATGTGATTCCGTCTGATTGCTTTCGAAGGAAAACCGATGAACCAAGATGTCAACAAACAAGACGGCGCTCTTCCTCTGCAGCAGGAACAGGAAGGAGGATTCTTCAATCTTCATCAGTCGACTCGGCTCAGCAGTCTAAATAATGATTTTTATAGTTTTATGTGATTATTTATTATAAATTCAGGATTTTAATCTGCATGTTCAGCCAGAAGAGAAACTTATTGCACCAAATAGGATTCAAATTTGTGCCACTTCCTCTTTACTATTAATGATTGTGTCTCGTTTATGTCACATAAACATAAACACAAACACAACGTTGTGTTTATGTTTATGTCACATAAACACAAACACAACGTTGTGTTTATGTTTATGTCACATAAACATAAACACAACGTTGTGTTTCCGTCCTTATAAAGATTCATCCTGGCTTTTTTCTTAAATCCATAATTGTTCATTTTCAGCCTCTTTTTTGTTTCTAAATGTAAGAATTCAAATATATTTCACAGTTATAATTCTTTCATACTCTGTCCTGTATTTTCAAACACTCCCTTTCATCTCTGGGATGTCTGTAGGATCTATGAAGCTCCTTCTATTTCTACGTCCTCAGAAACATCGTTAACAACTACATTTATAATCATACCTGTAACCGCTGGTTCTGTTCTACCCAACGTGGATCTAGGTTAAATAGTGACGCTGGCAGAACTTCTGTTCTGAGGCTCCCTTTAAATCTTATATTCGTAACCAACGGACTTTATCAGAACTATTACTTTATTGTTCCTCAATGTTCCTGTTTCCATTTATTGAAATCTTATTCATCCCAGAAAAGTCCAACATGTTTTACATGTTAATATCTTGTATTTATATAACATTTCACTCTAATACTTCATGTTTTACTCACTAGGGGGAGTTTTTAGTGTAAAACACAGGTTCTGGTCCATAACTTCAGAACATCAGTCCAGTTGTGTCTGAATTTATCTCCTAAGAATCGACTCCAGATAATCTGTCTGGTTTTATTCCTGAACTCAGAAAAACTATTTAACTGTATTTATCTTCATCATTGAGTCACTGTGGGATCTGATCCTAGAACAGACTGATGACATCATAGAAACAGTTAGGTTTATATGGGATCTGATCTAGAACAGACTGATGACATCATAGAAACAGTTAGTTAAAGGGTCACTATTTAACGTGAGAAGTTATGTCAGGAGGGCTCATGGTACAACGCAAGGGATTGGGGGCTTTCAGGGGATTGCTGCTACTTGTCAACAGTAATAATAATAATAATAATAATAATAATAACAATAATAATAGTAAAATTATATTAATAATAATAATAATAATAATAACAATAATAATAATAATAATAGTAATAATAATAATAATAATAATAATAATAATATTAATAATAGTAATAATAATAATAGTAATAATGGTAGTAATAATAATAATAATAATAATAGTAATAATAATAATAGTAATAATAATAGTAATAATAATAATAGTAATAATGGTAGTAATAATAATAATAATAGTAATAATAATAATAATAATAATAATAATAATAATAGTAATAATAATAATAATAATAATAATAGTAATAATAATAATAATAATAATAATAGTAATAATAATAATAATAATAATAATAATAATAGTAATAATAATAATAATAATAATAGTAACAGATTAGTCTGAAAGGTTTCGGTGAGTTTCTCCTCCTTCTGAAGATCCCTCGTCTTCACTCTCGGGCCGCGGTCTTCATCTCTGTAGTTGCTGAAGTGCTGAGAGAGAAACCTTCTCCCAGCCTGCAGGCGTCGTTCAGGGGGTCTTACTCTGCTTTTCATCATTCTCCCCGTTAGCACACGCCCCCAGGGAGACGGTGCTGAGGATGTTGTTGTTGTCATTCACCCATGATGCACTTTGTTCCTGTCCCGCTCTAATGAGGATAAATACAGAGAAACAACAGAAATAGAATCAGAACCACTAGAGATTCTGACCCAGTGCGAGAAGAGAGTCCAAACTCTTACAGGTGACATCCTGTGCTACCTGACCACCAGGAGACACCACCCATCCAGACCACTGCTGGAGGATGGATGGATGGATGAAGGATGGATGGATTGATGGATGGATGGATGAATGGATGGACGGATGATGGATGGATTGACGGATGATGGACGGATGATGGATGGATGGACGGATGATGGATGGATGGATGATGGATGGATGAATGGATGTACGGCTGGATGATGAATGGATGGACGGATGGATGATGGATGGATGATGGATGGATAGATGATGGATGGATAGATGATGGATGGATAGATGATGGATGGATGGATGGATGAAGGATGGATGGACGATGGATGATGGATGGATGGATGGATGATGGATGGATGATGGATGGATGGATGGATGAAGGATGGATGGATGATGGATGGATAGATGATGGATGATGGATGGATGATTGATGGATGGATGATTGATGGATGATGGATGGATGATGGATAGATGATGGATGATGGATGGATGATTGATGGATGGATGAATGATGGATGATGGACGGATGATGGATGGATGATGGATGGATGGATGAAGGATGGATGGATGGATGATGGATGGATAGATGATGGATGATGGATGGATGATGGATGGATGATGGATGGATGATGGATGATGGATGGATGATGGATGATGGATGATGGATGGATTTCACTTTTCACTTTTCACTTTTCACTATTTCATCCCTTTCATTATATTTTATTACATAAATCTCTTTGTAACTTTGTAAAGTAAATAAATTAGTAAATAAGGATCAGACACTTATTTTATCATTTTATTTTTCTGCATTTTCCTGTAAAATAATGCTAATAACAAAGTAATAAATGTGTAATTACTGTGTGATTATATATTTTAATAAGTAGTATTTAGGTATTTTAAGTATTTACCTGATAAATAGAGTAAATTAAGACGTATGTGTGTATTATTGTAAAAACAAACTTGTTGTTTTATCTTGTAAAAGATAATTACCCAGTAATATAACTATAATTAACATATATTTATCAGTGTTCATTACAGGCAGTAATTATCCAATCAGAGATTATTAATAGCTGTAATTACTTCGTACATGTCTGAGTATTAGTTGACTGTAGAAGGAAGTTATTTTTTCTCTCGTTTTCACATCATCTTCAGGTTCTCCTGATGGACTCCTGCTGTGACATCATCAACATGTGACATCATGGACATGTGACATCATGGACATGTGACATCATGAACATGTGACATCATGGACATGTGACATCATGGACATGTGACATCAGGAACATGTGACATCATGGACATGTGACATCATGGACATGTGACATCATCGACATGTGACATCATGGACATGTGACATCATCAACATGTGACATCATCAACATGTGACATCATCAACATGTGACATCATCAACATGTGACATCATGGACATGTGACATCATGGACATGTGACATCATCAACATGTGACATCACCAACATGTGACATCATGAACATGTGACATCATCAACATGTGACATCATGGACATGTGACATCATGAACATGTGACATCATCAACATGTGACATCATCAACATGTGACATCAGGTGTCTGGAAGCTTCTTAATGAAAGAGAAAAGATCTCAGAGAGTCAGAGAGACACAGATGGAGGAGGAAACAGAGGAAGAGTTCTGTCTGGTGACTGCAGAGGTTCATTACGTCAGTCCTCTCTCTCTATAACGTCGTCCCTGAACCAGAAGTGCCAGGATGTTGATGCTTCATTCAGCGGCGGCGGCGGTCTTTGATCAAAGATTGGCGTCGCTCCGCAGCTTTTTCTCTTTTTGCCTTTGAGGGATTTGAATAATGAAGGAAACAATCTCCACCTCATCTCTTAAAGGTGCTTTTAGTTTCATTTCTTCTGTGAGTGAGAGACACGTCCTCGTCTTCCTCACGCGTTCCTCTGAAGGCGGCGAGGCTGGAGGCGTTTCTAATCTGGGGGACGTTTCATCTTCAGTCTCCAGAGAACGATAAACTCATTTTCTGTTTTAATCTTTGATCAGATGTTTTCTGCTGTCAACTTTTTATCTAAAACTATTGTGATGACGAGAACCTCTAAGAACCTCTAATGAAGGTTCTCCTTAGAAAGTCACTATCTGAAGAGGGTAACCTCTTTCCTTAGATAACATGAAGACGAGGAGCCGACCTTCTTCTCTGCTGCTTCCTGTCACTACTTCCTGCTCTGATGGAAACATAGAAACACACACACACACACACACTCACACACACACACACACACACTTACACACACACACATGCACACACACACGCACACAAACATTGACACACACTTACACACACACACACACACACATACTTACACACACACACTCACACACACACTCACACACAAACATTGACACACACTTACACACACATACACACACACACACTCAGACACACACACACAAACAATGGATTTGTGATGTGAGTGATGGATGGGATCAAGGTGGAGGTGGGACTGCACCAAGGATGGGCTCTGAGCCCCTTCTTGTTTGCTATGGTAATGGACAGACTGACAGAGGAGGTCAGCTGGAGTCTCTGGACTATGAGGTTGGTGGAGGAGAACCAGATAGAATACATGTGTTTGAATGAAAGGGAGGCAGGAGGAGGTGAGAATGGAGGAGTAGAGATGGAAAATGAGTAGGGGCATGGTGGAGTGGGTGGAGAAGACTGTGAGGAGTTTTCTGTGACAGAAAAGGAGCAGCAGGAGTGAAGGGAAAAGTTTCCAGGATGGAGGTGAGAGAAGTTCTGCTGGATGGTTCAGAGACGGTGGTTCTGACCAGAAGACAGGAGGCAGAGCTGAAGATGTTCAGATGTTCTCTGGGAGTGAGGAGGAAGGACAGGATTAGAAAGGAGACATCAGAGGGACAGTCCAGGTGAGACGTCCTGGAGACAAAGTCAGA